>JAOYRR010000290.1:600000-799458 GCA_038994665.1 Podotricha telesiphe | reverse complement strand
TATGTATAGTTTTTTTATAATTTAACAACTCCTTGCGGAGAACGGAGTGTCTTGACACTAGGTTCTCTCTGCACACCCTGGTTGTTATGTGATACAATATAAAATAATTATGTATAAAAATCAAATCTCTAACCAAGATAACTACTAAGGCTAGTTTCACAAAAAAAAACTGCACATTTTAACAAAATTCCATCAGTATCGTACAAAAACATAAAAAGGCCTATAACTACAAAATAAAACATTAATACAGGCAAGCAGGCAGCGCATCTGCTCGGGGGGACGCACCTGACTACAGAGGGAGGCACTTAAAATAATTATCAAACATTTCCAATTTCGACTTCACTATAAATAAGTACGTACTACTTAGTAGAGAAATGGATTTTTTTTTGTATATATGAAGGCTTTAAATATTTTGTTTTACATTGTCTTTACTACATATTCGGTAATACTAATCCTTGGAAGATAATAGTAGGTTCAATTCGGGGTCAAGCATTCAAATATATTTGTTAAAAAATGTATAAAGAATATCTAAAACTAAAAATTTTCAATCTATTTACTAACTTAAAAGTATTAAATTCTTTTAAAAGATATGAAACAGTGGTTTGCCACCTCCACCTTTAGTACCGTAATCTTCGGACCTGTGCATATCTTGTAATATAAATCGGTATATAAAACTCTTCCGTCACATTGAATGATTAATTAGCTGATAACGAGCAGCCTAAAGTACTAGGCGTAGAAAGCTGAAATTTGGCATGTATTATAGGGGAGCAATATCCAAGAAACCTCCATGCCAACAAAAGAATAGAATGCAAAAGATATATTTAGAAAACGTATAAAAGTTTGAACGCAGCGGGATTTGAAGCCGCGCCTCTTGAAAACCGTTCAAAAAAGAATAGAATGTATTTTCCGATATTACTGAGCAACGTCTACCTTAATAACGAAATTGAGAGAAATTTATATAATCTTCCTTATATTAAAGGTTCCTCATATTTATGATTTTCGGATAATGTAGCGATTAAATAAATATGTGTGAAGTTTTGAATAGCTAATAATATTCCACAAATACATTATTTGAAACTAATTTGAAAGTCGAAGACAAAGTTGTAATTACTCCTTATAATTACTTTTTAATATTTGTATGAAAATATACGTTTTAAAATTAATGTATAACATCTAAGAGAATGTAAAAGTTATATTTAAAAATGACAAATTTTATGCTAAAAGTTTTTTTTTATACACACAGAACATAGTCTCTTTAAAAATACATATTTAGAAAACGTATAAAAATTTGAAAGCAGAGGGATTTGCACCAGCGCCTCTTGAAAACCGTTCAAGAGGCACGGGTTAAAATTTTGTATACGTTTTCTAAATATGCCTTTTTCAATTTTCTAAGTGTGCGATTAACACTTTAAAAAAATGTAAAAAAATAGTCTCTTTAAGTTCGCTTATACTGAAACGCGAATCAGTGTTAAATATATCAAGGTAAACGAAGTTAAAATTAAATTAGTTTCAGACCGACTGTGTATAGAAACACCTGCGACCTTATATTGTATGATAGTACTTAGCTCCTAAAATTGAACCGTTCAAAAATATTATTATCATAAAATATATTTATATTGGAAAAACAAAATATATAGGTATTTCAATACTAAATTAATAGATTTTACTGCGATATACAAATACAATTCAAAATAATATTTATGTTGGTATAAATTTACAGATATTTTATAGGTTTCATTTTTTTTTTAACACGTAGTACGACAGTGGAGAGAATCTAGTGTCAAGGCACTCCGTTCTCCACCCGACTGCGACATATTGCGCGAATAGCGAACTTAATGCAACGAATAAATGCAGAATTTATTATTAAAAAAAAAATTATATCAAATAACACTTCAGTATAGTTCACAAAGCAGTCACCAGCAACAGGCTGGCAAATTAGTTGACGACGACGCGTCGCCCCGTGATGTGTGTTAATTTTTTTAACTTTATCTCAGATTTGGCTTGTTATTTTGTAATAAACTAAATTTAAGATATATATCACATTTTAAAAATATAAAATGATGATATTTAAAATCTAGGTTCATTTTGTTTAATTTCTACTTAAAGAAATTATATAAGTTTCAGTCAGACATTTCACATGTGATAAAATTGTATAATGTCTAAGATAACTATAGTCCAATTTAAAAACTGTTACAATACGAGGATATTAATTGCATCCCTACGTTTTATTGAAAATAGTTAAAGATAAAACTTTAGACCAACAGTTAAACGACACGACACAATACGTACGTACGTACGTTGTACGACACAATAAAAAAACTTACACACGGCGAGTGCGATGTGTAAAATAAAGCTAGAAGGATCATATCAGCTTTCTTTATTACTAACAAATTGTTTTTTAGCTGCAGGCTACTTCTCGTATAGTTGGGCGGATTGCGTGCTAAGTGGCGAAATTCAACCCCGCGCTTTGTCACATACACAGCGGATAAACGAAAATAATTAAAATACAATCAATCTCAATATAATCCTCAAGGGTTTAAAGACAGACGCTGCCACATGCATAGCACAGGCTTGCAGATAACATATATCTTAATATCTTGAAAATCAAACGTACATAGTACATATATATATATATAGTCGTACTAAACCAGAACGCATCCATACTTTTTTTTATTACCAGGAAGTGGCCACACGCATCGTTCTATGAAACGAAGCTCAAGTCAAGTTGATGATATTTGATGAAGATTTTTTAGAGTGTTAAATATCTATCACCAATTATATAATTACAAACTTCTATTTAGATTACTATAATTGTATATTTCCTTTAAAGCATTTATTTTTTAGAATTATTCAAATTAACAGACAGTATATAGTTTTGAAATAAATATAAATATTATTAATGTATCATACAAGTCATTTATTTCATGTTTCACTCACGATAAACTCTCAAATTTATAATAGTATTATTTTGATTCTCAAACACCTCGTGTATATTTAGACCAATAGATGCATAAAACACGCATAATTGTAGCGTGCAGTCAATACAACATACACACACAACAAATATGCACATTTTGTGTATTTCTATTATATTATTATTAAAAAAATAACCTAACTGCATTCCGACTCTATATAAAGTTGTAAATATGCGAAATCTTCGCCATCAGCATAACTCTTTCCTCCTTTGTCCTGTACGTATCGTTATAATAAAGCAGCTTCACTCTTTTCCCCGGCATAGCAGGGTAGGTTGAGAGAACCTAGTGCCAAAACACTTTGTTCTCCGGTTTCAGCCTGAATTCAGAACACGGCGTGCTCTTTCTTAAAACAATACTCCAACAGATTAGACCCACAAGATGTGAAATTATATCTAACGTTATTAAAAAATTCCATTGTCTGACTCATGTGTGATACATCCCGTTCGTACTGGAAGGCGTTCGCGACGCTGACTCACTGTTACAGACTTTCCCCTAAAGCCTTTTAACATGATAATATGTAAATTTAAAAAACATGTCTGTGACATTATTATTTAATAAGTTCAAAAATATATATTTTAATCAAAACTATTCTTAAAATCTCTATTTTGATTAATAACTTACGAACGCCTACAAATTTCCACTAATAAATCCAAATTGATTTTTTCTGTATTTCGGAGTAATAGCATAGTTTATTTTATATATGATTTGTGTACTGGATACTTTTTTTTTAACTAAAATTGAGTATATAATAACAAAATACCAACCTAAATATCAAACCTGTATAATTTCCATACAAGCTTTTGCCTTGTACTATCTACTTTGCTAGTGTGGTAAAATGTTAATCAAAATTTAACAGAGACATTCTCTACAGGACATAAAGGGCGTTAACCGTTAGGATTTCATATGAAAAATTAAGTTGATTAAAATTATATTCATACAAAGCTAATATCAACAACTTGTAAAATCTATTAGTTTCTTACGCCTTATCCTGCATATCAGGTAGCAGAGAGAACCTAGTGTCAATACACCTGCTCCTCCGCCTTCGTCCGAATCCGATATACTCCTTATATAGTAATAATAATAACCAACATCTTGTTTTGTATCTAATAAGATCTTTGGTTTTCGCGATTTTTTCTTTTCAATTGCCTTAGTATGTTAAAAAAATATATATACATACATATGTATATATCAAATCTCAAATTTCTTGTTCACTAATACTCGTCACGGCACGGGTGTGTCATAAACAAACAACAAACTAATCTTATTTAATCGTAACTAATTTAGATAAATATAGAAACGTTACCGAAATAATATATCATCAACGCAAAGTTAGGGCCTCGCACGATGGTTTTAAATTCGACTCTCAATATGGGAGGAAATCTCTAAACAGAGTAAAACTAAATTTTAATTTTTAAGCATCTTTTTGCTTTTTTCGGCACAGAGCACATAGTATCAAGACACTCCATTCTCCTCTTGTAAGTATTCATTACCCCCCAAAAAGTTAGGTTACTCTAGCCAATATACAAAATGACTGGAAAAGAAAAAGCGCACAGTGATTTAACGCCAAGTTTTGTTACCAACATGAAATGTATATTTTGAAATGAAACTATTTTAACCGGATTAATCGCGTATAATTTTGGTATTCGAAAATACATTTTTAGAACCCGACGTTTCGAACACTTTACAGTAGGTCCGAGGTCACAGGTAGACTGAGGTGGTACTTGTCTGTCATTTGATACAATTATTATCTCAAACTACCGCCATCGATTCTTAGTTGCCTCGCGTACTGCCCTGGATTCTTGCAAAATGAGCTGACTGTATCTTGCTCTCTGGTGTGACCGGATTGAGACTTCAAAGTTTTCAGTATTGGGTCCCAGGTGGTAAAAAGTTTCCAACTGTTTTCTCTATTGAAATTAGGGTGTTTTTGTATTTCAATAGCCTCGCGGATCATCTTTGGGATATATCTGTTTTCCCTAGCGAAATATGATTGTATTTTCGAATACCAAAATTATACGCGATTATATCGGTTAAAATAGTTTCATTTCAAAATGTGTAATAATTGCTAAAATCAAAGAACTTATCATGAAATGTATAGTAATAAAGAAACAAAAATTGTTTTAAAAACTTAAAATTCCATCCAAAGTGACTAATTGCGCAGCGATATATTTTCCTTAAACGGTGTTCTTTCGGTCGGAGATGATTCACGGTTTCTCAGAGTGTACACAATTACGCACATTTCTCCTAAAGCGAGCAATTGATTCATTCGTATGTAAAAAAAAAACAATTTCTAGGTCGATCCAATTGATTAAAAAATCGAGTGAATGATTGGAATTAGATAAATGTATATAAACATGTAGTAGTGTTATATAAAATATAATAATAATAATTTTTCTTTTAAGTTATAAATTATGCTTTTTTTACCTGTTTTTTGTTAAAATAGATTAGCTTATTTGAGATTTTGTATATTAGCTTTTAGAACTTTTTTTAGCCAAAAACTTATTTTCATTACTAAAGAACAATACGAACTCACATCACAGTGAACTTGTTATTTACTGTACATTAAATATACTTAATTTCCATATAGAAAAATATTTATAT
The DNA here is from genome assembly GCA_038994665.1 of Podotricha telesiphe. Lineage (NCBI taxonomy): Eukaryota > Metazoa > Arthropoda > Insecta > Lepidoptera > Nymphalidae > Podotricha > Podotricha telesiphe. The sequence goes on along the minus strand of JAOYRR010000290.1, from coordinate 793,885 downwards.
CATTTATAGATAACGACCGACCACCGACCCAACGCGTATTTTTTTGTAAAAAGGCGCAGAACGGAGAATTTAATTGCATATTTGGTGATATGGAGGCCTCTTCATTCTGCTTTGTCCGCTTATCAACAGATTGATATCGAATTCCAACAATCACAACTAAACCAAAACCTATTATATAATAAATAATCTATCCATCCAATAATAAATAGGGCTAACGTGGCGCACTGGAATAGCTACCGACTGTAAACGCGATTGGTTCTGGATTCGACTCCTCCTTATATTCAAATAATTTTCATTTCAACGCTTTGGCACCTACTTGAGACAATGCGCAGCGTTTAATAACACCACTCAACACGCAATGTCTCGTCACGCGGAAAGCGAAGAACGGAGTGTTTTGACACTACGTTCTCTCTGACTACCCTATGATATGCGGTAAAAAATCCAATAACATGAGCTTTAAAGAAAGAAAACTTTTTAACTTGCGAAAGTGATAAACTTAAACAAATAAATTAAACATACTTCTTATCTAACATAAACGTATAGAAAAGTAATAAAATAAAGTACACCCATTAGCCTATCTACAACGCGGCAAATACATACGAGTACATTCTAAAATAAATTGTTAGTCATCGACCCTAATACAAGTATTTGGAGATAATGCAAAAATATACTTTACATGCTCTTGCCCGCAGTTTTGCCCGACGAAATCTAACAATACTATAATCAAACAGTAAAAACCAAATGTTTGTACGCCGCACATAGACCATAATAGAATAGCTATATTAAAAGATATGAGAAAATTGCGCGAAATAAACATAATTTCTTCAGCGTGATAGTTATTTTGGTAGGAAGGGATATTAGGTCTATGCAAACGCACATGCGGGCATCCACTAGAGTTTAATATGCATAATAAAGAAAAATATTTTAGAAAATGTGTATAAAAAAATTAACGTTACAGCTTGGCTGGCACCTTGAGAGTCATTATACGTTCTTTTTTAAATATTTTTATTACACCAAGTGTGTAAATTACACTTTAAAATATTACAAGTGTATTGAGGTTTTAGTGTAGTGTTTTGTTACTCCATGCAGTGAATTAGATAATAAAGCAAAAACAAAAAGCGCAGAGAGCGCTACGGTGGCCTGGTCCTATATTTTACTAAGACAATAAGATACATCAATAATTTCTATTAATATCTAGAAAAGGTTATAGCACAGTAATGTACCGATAGCGTTTGTGATTTACGCATCCGCCTACATCTATTAACTTTGGATCCTTTGGAAACTGTCCAATAGAACTTCTTATGAGGGACAAATTAGTCAGACAATTAATATATATTTTTTATATACATTGTACAGCCTTGTGGTGTGGAAATGGAAACGCTAGAAACAAAATTAACTTAGACAAGATGTAGTTAGCATTATTTTGTTAGCACACTTAAGGCTTTTAACAATTAAATATATGCGTTGCCTAAGCAACATACTTCATACCCCTCCCTCCACAATTTCATCATAAATCGTAAAAAACTAACAAGCTTTTCCTCCTCATATAAACTACACAAATCTAATGCATTATGAAAATTGAAAACTCAAACCATAAAGTTTATACAAAGCTAACCTCATAGCACCTTACATAATAGCGAGCTAATTCCACTTATTTAGAAACCCAACACTACATTGAGAAAACAAGGAAAAACGTTTAAAGCTATGTTTTCTTAATACTAGTTACAACGAAATGCCTACCTAGGAGATTGAATGAACTTTGGTTCTTTTCAATTGAAACACTAGCATTTTACTGAATAATTAATAGTTAGTTAAGTCTCGTCTCGTTTTAATAAATAATAAATTTACTAAATAGCCTAGTAAGAATCCGATCCGGACACGTGTGCAAATTTTCAAACAAATTTGGCGGCAAAAAAATGGTGAAAATAGCGTTGCAATATCTTTCAATATCTTTTTACATTGATAAACTGATAGACTGATAGACAGATAGACAGAACGGTGGGAGGCACTTTATGTATGAATAAAACTATAGTACGAAGAAATAGTATAATAAACTATAGTATGAATTTTTATTACTTTTGTATTCTATAATGTGTGCAAAAAATATTTTAAATAATAATAAAAGTCATGTCACTAAGGTTATTTAACTGATACGGTCTTTTCGTATATAAAAATGATTGAGAGCCATCAGTCATGTAAAAACGCAAAATAAAATGCAGATGCAATACATTTTTTTTAGGTCTGCATTGTTTGTAAAATAAATAATTAGTTTCTTAAAAAATATTTCAAAGTCTGCACTTTGTTTATGATGTGGGGGCAAGCGAACGACCTCAGTGCGTATTATTGATAGGGCTGCCAAAGACAGCGAGTTACAGAATACATAAATAAGTTCAGCTTCACACTTTTTCCTGCATAGCATGGTAGTCTAAGAGAATCTAGTAGGAAGGCACTCCATTCTCCAGCTTCAGCCCGAATTCGAGACATGGTGTGTTGAGTGGCGGAACTCAACGCCGCGCTTTGTTTTGTTTCACCAGCGAACAGAAATGAATATAATAATGGCCTTTACGTAACTTTGTAAATTTTATTTTTATTTATATTTAACACTATTCCCTTTTATTTCCCCATAAATTATAATTATCGTCACTGAACAAAATGTGCTACATTAAACTCACTTGATAATTGCGTTTAAATAATTACATTAGAGCTGATAACATATTATAAAAGCAAAGATAACACATAAAAAATAAATTACTTATATAAGCATATCGATGAATTCATATTATCTTATTAATCTATCTGAGAATGAGAATATATGTACGAAGAAAGAGAAAAAAATCCATTCTCCGTTTCCTGATAATTTCCTCCATGAAACTCTCTCATTGGTAACTTAACAACTGATAGAGAGCATACGTACTACTGGGCGTACAAAACTGAAATTTGTCTTTAGGGATCTCGGTAAGCACTAAAAAAGAATATTTTTATAGAAATGAGCTTATGCAAAAAATTCGGACGACAACTCGTTTATTCTAAATACATATAATAAAAATTTAACTGATCGCTGTCTGTACATGGAAGATATATGAAAAAATAAATATAATTGGGGGCATTTACCAATGTTGTAGAACCCAAAACAATGATTTTTTTTATTTTCTTTACTGTTTGTTTGTGCACGCAAATCTCAGAAATAGTGTAAAGTGACTATTGTATTTTGGTAAAGTTCCCTTCACATTTATTGTTTATTTCATTACAACGCCGAAATTATTATACGCTTATTACAACTTATAATTGTTTTTAGCATCTTTGTATGTTTACAAATTTCTGCTACCCAAAGCAATGCTACTACATCAAAGGTTTTCAAGAGTGTCGGGTTCAAATCCCGCTGCGTTCAAATTTTTATACGATTTCTAAATATATGTTGTACAATTTCCTAAGTGTGTGAGTAACACTTCAAAAAACAAATGTTCAAAAAAAACTAAATAGTTCAGTCGTGTACGAAGTCGAGAGCGTGTTAAATTCATGACAATTTTATATGCTTTTAAGCAAATTACAAATTATAAAGCCTCCATATGGGGCCACATTTGCCCACAATCTTTTGAATTTGGTATTAGTTTCAACAAAAACAGTGAACTGTTGATATATTTAAAATAAAATATTATACACTTGTATTATAAAAACACATAAATTCGTAAAGAATTTCTGTAAAAAACACACAAAATATATTTTCCAATACAAGACACAGCCCTATCAGTCCGCACCGTGGTACATTGACACGTCGGTTGGGAGGTTTGCATATAACAGTTTCGGTACTCACAAAATAATGTTCATGTGTTGCACATTTTTTACAATAACTTTTACAATATCGATAATTTTATTATTTACTTTATATGGGTTACAGTAAGGGTTATAAATATAATATTTATTGAGCATAGCTGGATTTGAAGCTGCGCCTTCTGTATAAACACCACTTATTACAACAGACGCTATATAAGTTTCATAGTGGCCAAAATCTACATGTAAAAGCGTATTGATTTTGCCCCACAGCAGGGTAGGCAGGAGAGTACTTAGTGTCAAGACACTTTGTTCTCCATTTTCTGGCCGACTCGGAGACATTGCGTGTCGAGTGCAAATACTAGTTCGATTCCTGCCGTTTTCAAAATTTACTCATACAATCTGCCCGCTCAATCTCTCCCTCCTTTATAAATTTACTATCGCTTTTAATCAATTCCAAAAATACGTAATTTTTTTAACATTTTTTTTAAAGTGTTTGTAAAGTCCCACACTAAGGAAATTGAAAAAGCTATATTCAGAAAACGTATAAAAATTTGAACGGTTTTCAAGAGGCGCGGGTTCAAGTCCCGCTGCGTTCAAATTTATATACGTTTTCTAAATATGTCTTAATACGTTCTTTGTTTTACACATTTGAGACTCGATGTTGGTGGCGTTTAATAATTAAATTTAACAGTTTAAATGGGCTTGTGCCAAATATTTTGCTAATTTCAAGTGAAATTAATGTCCAAACATAAAAACATTTATGTATTTTTTAAATGTCAAATTAGAAAGTGGCCCTGAGATAAGGCGATATGATCTCACGAAGTCTCCATCAGCACGGTAGGTACGTGATTAAACGTTAAATACTTATGAATTTTTTAATTTTAATTAATAAATTACTAAATACTAGTATGTCTCGCTTTGTTATATTGTTAATGTGCAGACAACAAAGACCTGGTGACGTCACACTAGCAGCAGCTTCACGCTTATTCCCGAATAGCAGGGTAGTCAGAGAGAATCCAGTGTCAAGACACTCCGTTCTCTATTTTCCGATCGAATCCAATTTAATTGAGTGGCGGAACTGAACGCCGCGCGTTGTCCTGTGAGACCAGAGCGGAGATAAAATGATATACTAATATATCTAAAATAATATAATTATATATATATACGTAATGCAATATTGTCCAATATGCCATTCATTTTAAAGCTGAAAACACAAAAAAAGAAATCCTTAAAATAAAAAGACTTCGTTTCGCCACAACCATACGTCTAATAAAAAATTATACATACACATATGTTTAAAAAAAGAAAAAAAAGACCGTTACAATACAATGAGTCACGAGGCCTCGCGAAGCTTTATTACGTTATAAGCATAAGTATTGTACCTACAGCCTACATTTTAAAATGCGCATCTGACAGCCAAAATTTTAGTTAGGTGTTTTCGACATTTGCATTCCAAACCATCGCTGTCTGCTGCGATTATGCAGTATACTGCATGTGCATGCATGCATACCTTAAATATACTTTATTAAAAAAATATATACTTTTTAGACAAAACTTTATTGCCTAGTGTGTTACAACATAATATTATAGATAAAAAAAAAAATCCTATACGCTAAGCTACTTTGGATGATGGATCAACATTTTTTTTATAGTCAGCTGGTATATTATTAAAACCATAAAAACAGACAGGCAAAAACAAAAAAGGTCACACACATATCTTGAAATTTTAAATATTACACTACTTACATATTTCTTATCTGCTTATATTATTTTTTAAATATATTCAATATACAGACACGCATTTTTACTATTTTACTATAGTAGTATATGTTTTAATAAATATTTCATATAAACTAAAACCTCTTTAATTCGCTACTAACAAAATACCAGTTAAGTACCGAACCATTAATGTTATTGTAGGTTCAATTATAGCCTTTCACGAAGTCTAAACACAAATCACGTTTAAATGTAATCCGATAAAACGAGCGGCGCCAATAAGTAATTCAATTTTAACACGTCTGCTATGTATTTTACATAACATATATATATAGCAGGCTTTAAAGTTAGCAATATATAAATTTTCCATACAATTATTTAGTTGTTACTATAAATAAAAATTATTAAAATGAAACAAAATTTTAATTATTTCTTATTTTCAGGTGAAAAGGTTCAATATCTTAATATTTCACATTTCTAAAGTGAAGGCTAAGTGAATCGAAAAAAAAACGGGTTATTTTTGCATTTATACATAATATTTTTTTGTTGATATGTACGAGTCGGTAGCTTCTCTTGCATTATCTGATATTTATCAAAATGTAAAATTAACGTCTATTACGTATTTCTTAAATATATTTACAAGTTATGAGGCCACCGTGGAGCAGTGTCACTATATCTGACTGTAGACTCAATGGTTATGGGTTCGAACGGGAACACTCGGGGGAAATATTATACTTAAATGATTTAAGCTTCTCGAATTCGGGCAGAAAGCGAGTGATAGCGTCTTGATAGTAGGTCTCCTCTCGTACCCACCCTTCTATTCGGAAAAAAACTGTGTAAGCTGAGAAAAATTACAATTTTAATTGTACAATAAATTACTCAAGTCACTTATAATAAATTATAAATTGAAGTAAGAACCAAGAAAACAATGTAAGAACGGTTAATAACTACATTCAATGTATTATTACAACATCAAGTACAAAACGATCAATATAAGGCAGCCTTCAATTGTTATTGCCAATGATATACGCTATTGAGCGCATACCCTTAAGTAGATACCTACTATATAATACTATTTGTCCCGAAACCGACGTTCTTACCAGGATATATATATATATATATAGCATGAATGTTATGTCAATCCATACTAACACGATAAATGCGTAAGTAAGTCTGTCTGTGAGGCCATTGCGGCCATCGCCGCTGCAATAGCTGAACCGATTGTGATGAAATTTTATATAGAGTCTTGAGATGAACATAGGATTCTTTTAAACTTTGCTAAGGCAACGCGTATTTTACGCCATCATTGGTAAATTAAAATGGGCGGAAAGTGACGAAGGATAGTACCGTCACTAGGTGTTCCCTGCTCACTGAGGTCGCACTGAGGTCGGCGACCCGAACCGATCGGACTCTTATCTAATATTAATTAAGAAACATGTCTGTATTCTAATTAGTCGTAACGGAATATTTGGCGTTGATTAGACATTTACTTAATGAATTTTACACTCTCTATCTTTAGCTTTAAGGATTATAATTGCATGTGGTCAACTTGGAAATAACCAACGTCCTTACAACGATTTTCCTTAAAGGATTATTCTTCATATGTTTAATATACGATATATAAACCCTTCTTGCGATCACAATTTAGCATTTCTTGCGATCATCATTTTTATAAATTACAAAAACCCCCCAAAAGAAATTATATATTAGACTAAATAAATGTATTGTTTAAAAACTCGTAAATTTAGACAAAGGACAAAAGAAAACGTATATTTCAACAATTTATTTGCGTGCCCACATCCGGCACCGAAACTGCTATATTGTCATACTAAACACAATTTCGTGCGCGTGCGACGACCTTCGCTTTGTGAGGATATATGGGGGGAGAAGAGGGGGGGTCATGGGTTCGAACTCGTCGAAAAACCGGTCAAGAATGAACCGACAGGATTCCGTTGGGGCTCACGAAATTGATAAGACGAGTTTTACTTATAAATAAGCTGGATATTGTTATCCGACACTCTGTTACTTTGAACCTTTTTGTATAAAGGTCGTGAACCTCAAATATCTTTTGAGAACGAGGACTCACATGTACATACATTCTCAGGTATAAAATAAAACTAAAAATGTGTTTGACAATTTTAAAATAGCAAGTTTTAAAGGTGCGCGCGCTTATTTGAATCCGTGGAAGCGCTCATTATATATATGAAATAATTTGAACTTGTGTAGTTCAAAATGTTTGTACAAAACTATAGTCATTTAATCATTGAACGCTATAAAACATGAGCACAAAATACTATTATTATATCATTTATAAATGTAAATATTACAGTGCCTAATATAAATATACATTGAAAAAAATAAACAAAACTGTTTGCTTCTAGGTACTATCAATATACACATTACTTAACTTTTCCGCTACTCATTGAGTAACTGACAGACAACACTCAGCTGAAAGTAACTGGGTATAGAAAGCTGAAAAAAAATACAGCCGATACAAATGGATATTACTATAAAATATAATAACGCAAGGAACTCTAAATCATTAAAACAAGAAACACGCCTAAACCTTGGCATGTCTCGATTCCGAGTATTATAACTTTTGACTTTTATCGAACCTTATAACCAAACCCTAAGGTACTTAATACAATCATTGACGACTGGGCACTTACAGCATTTTAAAAGAAAGAGGCTATATAGAATCATACGTAGCGTTGCTCTGACCTCTAATGTGCATAACGGACATGTTTTCTAAAACGGCCAAAATAACAAATTTGCATATTCAAAATTAACCTAGTAACTCGTCTCTCCGTTCTTCGCTTTTTACTTATTTGGGCTTTAGCACTCGGTATGCTTGTGATAATAATGAACTTATTGTAAAAAATTGCCGGCTCTTCTCAGCAGAACTGCCTTCCGAGCCGGTGGTAGCTTCGGATAGAACTGAAAATTGTACATTTTGATTCTTGTCAGAATTCAGGCAAATTTACTCCGATTTGAACTCAAAATATAATCACTTCAAATTGTTTTAATTTGCATAGCGAACCAGTTTTCCAGGACGGTGTTAAAATTGCATTTTTCTTAGCAACTTGTTGTACAAGTGTCGTAATGTGTCGCACTCAATTCTATATAACCAAATATAGAAATCAAATGACAATCTTAACAAGTTAAAACTTTAATTAAATACGCTACGAAATTTTATATACGAATATGTGTGTATATATATATATATGATACGAGTATGTGTACATATAATAAAGAGTAATAATTTATACTACAATTTTGCCATGTGTTTGGACATTAATGGTTTTTGTTTGGGTAAAATTCCATTGGTAGGTCTGTTTGTGTTCCTATAGCTATAAATCTAATTATATATAGAGGAGCGTATAAAGTCTTATTCGACAATATCAGGAAGGTTATATATATATTGAAGTTAACGCTTCAATTTACGTTATGGCACTGTTGGAGTATACCTAAAAATATACATATTTATAGGTTAGGTCATTGGCCTGGTGCAGAAAGACTAAATGTAGTTGAAAGGGGGAGTAGACCGAAAATACACTTCAAAAAGTGTTAAAATTAAATATATACACTTAAACAATAATAAACCGAAAACAACAAAAGGAAAAAATCATAAATCGTAAACAACAAACTAAAAAACCCCATCCAATGGACAACCTCCCGACCCGACCCGTTCTGTTTCACTTGACCGAGCGACAATGACCGGCAGATGCCGATACTGTGACCGTGTAACGGAACGCCTACATTATGCGCCATATATTTTAATTGAACACTATAAATTGTTTTATTAAATCACATTAATATAAATAAAGAGTGTTCAAAAACAAAAGCTTTTAAAAACAAAATTTAAATGAAATTTAAATTTTGTTTTTTAAATTATATAAAAAAGAAACAGTATGTCTTTAAAGCAATTATATTCTCTAATTTAAGTGGTCTCGATCGATCAGAAGAGTGTTTTCCGTGGTGGTACCGGATTCATTTTCCCGTGAACGCCACAGTCACCTTGCACACGGGTGGTCTATGTTAAAGAAAGAAAACCTGTATGTATTTATTATAAACTCATCGTTCCCTCAAATGTTATTTGAACCTAGAATCGTATTGACTAAGAAAGTATCCACGATAGTATTATAAAAACTATATATATTTCAGCTTCACGCTTTTTTCTCACATGGCTGGTAGACAGAGCGAGTTCTTTTGCTTTCCAACCGAATTCAAGACATTGCATGGTAAGGAGCGGAACTAAATCTTACTAGAGCGGGGAAATCAAAATAATATATAAATCTAATCGATCTGTCAAGTAGAGATAGAACCTATAACGAAAGCCGTTCACGTCTGACGCTGATACACTGCACCACGACGGCCTGAAACGGCCTATTATTTTTCAAATACAGTATTAATTAACGGTATAAAAAACCATACAAGAATGGTTGTTGTAAATACAAAATATCTTCGGCACAATTGATTCTCTTTTGAGAATACAAACGACCAATTAATGCTAATGAACGTTATCAAAACGCAAATATAATAAAGAAAATAAATAAAGCGATAGCCATATTTGAAAAGGAAAGTTTTAGTCATTACGCCATCGTGGCGCCTTTCGGATCTCACTGTACAAGCGATGGTCACAGGTTCGATTCTCAATCTAGTCAGACGATTCTTATCTGAATAATTTGTACTTCCATTGTACGGTTAGCTAAGGTAAAGTTAGGACGGCGTTAAACGCTGACTCTAAATAAACTAAGTTTAAAACATTGTCTTAATTTCTAATTAAGTTTGTTACCACTTTATATCATTTATAAGAATATATATAATATATATCAATGCTGCGATATACAAAATTCGTTAATATTTTAACATACATATATTGACATAAAAAAAAATATATTCAATGTAAAAAAATGGGTACTTGCAATTTACTTACGTATTAAGTGTATTCATAGATATATCATAATTTAAATATAACAGCAACTTACCTGAAAAAAAAAATTAAAGATATAAAAAAAGTCCTTTTCGTACATGCTCCATTACATTGGAACAATCTCCCCAAGTCTAACCGGTTGAACGGTTTCCAAGAGGCGCGGGTTCTAATCCCGCTGCAAAAATGCTGCCGCTAAAAATGTTTTTCAAATTCAAAAGGGTGTGATTAACACTTTAAAATATGTTTAAAGTATCTATATACATTCATATTATATCTATGAATAATATTATGTATGTATTGAAATATGTGTGTATGTTTAAAGGTATATGTGTATTTAAGTGTACATACATAAATATATTTTTTATGTTTAAAATTAATAATTTTTATTACACAATATTCTCTTCCCGCTATATGATTCTCCTACCCACTTCTACAGGTTGGCTGGAAGATATCTCTGATGGAGATCAGCCCACCTTTTGTTAAATTGTTTTTAGATTTTGTATTTTTAAATGCAATAAAGAATAAATAAATAAATAAATAAATAAATAAATAAATAAATAAATAAATAAATAAATAAATAAATAAATAAATAAATAAATAAATAAATAAATAAATAAATAAATAAATAAATAAATAAATAAATAAATAAATAAATAAATAAATAAATAAATAAATAAATAAATAAATAAATAAATAAATAAATATTTTTTTTTTTTTTTTTTTTTTTTTTTTTTTTTTTTTTTTTTTTTTTTTTTTTTTTTTTTTTTTTTTTTTTTTTTTTTTTTTTTTTTTTTTTTTTTTTTTTTTTTTTTTTTTTTTTTTTTTTTTTTTTTTTTTTTTTTTTTTTTTTTTTTTTTTTTTTTTTTTTTTTTTTTTTTTTTTTTTTTTTTTTTTTTTTTTTTTTTTTTTTTTTTTTTTTTTTTTTTTTTTTTTTTTTTTTTTTTTTTTTTTTTTTTTTTTTTTTTTTTTTTTTTTTTTTTTTTTTTTTTTTTTTTTTTTTTTTTTTTTTTTTTTTTTTTTTTTTTTTTTTTTTTTTTTTTTTTTTTTTTTTTTTTTTTTTTTTTTTTTTTTTTTTTTTTTTTTTTTTTTTTTTTTTTTTTTTTTTTTTAACCTTCAGTATAGTAATGAGTTATGCGGAAAATTGTATTAAGCAGCAGGTTCTAATGCAGGTATATATGAATTCTCGTGATCGGAGAGAGTCTGTAAGTTCTAAGAACTATGCAAACAATATTGTGCTTACTCGCATATTGTAATGGTTTGGCTTGGTAAATGGCTTGTTGCAGTTCCTATGAATTCTATAATTGAGAGTTGAATTTAAGCTTAAAAAGCTTCATCGTCTAGTCTATGTATATATTTTTAATGGTGCATATTTAAATGCCTGGTAATTGATGCGAAATTAAATTGTCGAGGAGTAGACAGAGGGATTTCGGTGAAAGAACATACCGTTATCTAATTTATTATTGTAAAATTCGACTTCTAAACGCCTATAATTCAATATCCATAGGCCACACGTGGCTTTGTGTTACGATATAATTGGTCTTTACACATGTGCCGCATATTTTCGAATAAGCACAGAGGACATGTTTATCGAAAATGTATAAAAATCCATAAATAAAAATCTAAAAGCAATACAATACAAAAAAAAACCATCAAATAGCCCATTAATTTTACAAATTGACATCAAAACTTCTACAATATGGCAACAAAGTGACGATAACATACGGATGTTTCGCACAAGACAATGCTGGGAACTAGATTATACGTAACTAAATTGTGATGTCATATAACCGTCTAATGTGTGCCGTACACGCGACTATCATTTATATTTATATATAAAGTAGCTTCACGCTTTTCCCCGCATGGTACCCTGCTGTGCAGAACAGAGGGTCAGAGAATCTTATTACTGTCCGAAATAGAGACATTGCGTGTTGATTGGTGGAACTCAACGCAGTGATTTGTTTTAACAGAGCGTAGAAAAGAAAATAATCTTAATATTCATTTGAGTCGTAATCGAATCCACAACCAATCAGCGTCTAAACACGCGCTCTTTAACGCTCACACGATGCCACCAGGATGATGATGATGATGATTTAAGAAATTGAAAAACAGACAACATTTTGTATAAAAAAAAATCAAATTTATTAAACAACAATAAAACAAACGCCAATAGAGCTTTCACTAAAAATAAAAATAAAAGAGAAGCTTTTCGAAGCTTCTCAAACGTATAATTATTATTTTACATTACTAATTTATTTTCAAGCCAAATAAGCGTTAAACCGAATATGGCCACTTAAATAAAAAGGTCAAAAAGATTGCACGCATTCAATAAATTATTGTACAGATTTTATTGGTTTTCTTTTATTGTGATAAAAAATTTTTGGTAAAAACATATCCAAATATGGCAATTTTGTTCTCATAAATGCACTTTGCACTTCAAAAAGCCATGATATGCAAAATTGTTTTGTAACAGATGAAGAGTTTCACAACACTTATTGTAAGTTTCTTTTGTTCGTTTTATTTATATTGAATCTTATTTCTTCAATATTTCCAAAAACTTCCAAATATGCCATCGTAATGTGGCAATGATTATATTAAAAATATTTTCACTTCTATGCTCTGATAAGATCAAGCGCGGCGTCATGTCTGCCACTCAACACGAAATGTCTCGAATTCCAGCGAAAAGTGAAGGTCGGAGTGTCTTGACACTAGGAGGTTCCCTCCGACTACCCGGCTATTCGAGAAAAGGCGTGAAACTTTATATTCAATTTTGCGGCGTAGTCAAAGAATTCTTAGTACAACACTTTCCTTTCCATTTTCTACTAACGTTCGAACATATTATATGTCAATTCGTAGAGTCAAAACTCAGTGGAACCGGACCCTATATGTAATATTATAAAGACTAGTGAGCAAGTGTAGCTTTTGTATAAGTTTAAACAAAAGCTTTTCTATTTGCTGTTGCTTATTGTTTGTCTAAGATATATTAGCATGAATAATATTTATTTTAATTATTTCATGTATTTCTAATCCATTATTATAAGAACTACTGGCTCTCTGCACTTCTTCTCAATACAAGCTTTGACTGTGTCTTTTTTTTTACTGCTCCATAGGAACAATGTTTATAACAGCCAAAAGTCACTTATTACTACATAGAGATATTTTCTCAATAGAATTTGAATCACCAGTCATGGCATTCGAACCAGTACTTTAATTTATACTTGACTAAAAACAAACTTTAAGCAATTACAATATTTATTATTGAGCAATATTTAACGCGATGTATATATAAAATTTGTCTAAAGTAAATTGCTCAGCACCCATAGTAATTTCTAGAATCACTATTATTAAAAGCATTCGGGGCTAATTAAAAAATAATTAGGCTTTACACCATCTACTTGGTGCCGTTACATCACACGCAGTCCAGCGACCAGATGGCATTAAGTTGACCCACTTAACGAAGGTCCGACCGGTGGACATTTAAGGTATGGCAGGGTTACATAAGTTTGTATGAACATTAAATAAATTGGAACCATTGGATGCAATAATTATGTTCAGCTGTTGCATTTGTGGCTTGTTATCTTTTATATTATTTTATCATAAAATCTCAACCATGCAAATTCAATGCCATCGCGGCGCCAACTGTATGCTAATGAATTTAAAGACTTTCCTTTTTGTTTCACGCTGCAGCCCGCATAGCAAGGCAGAGAGAACCTGTCACGTTGTGACGACACTCCATTCTCCGTTTCGCACCCGAATTCGAAACATGTACCACTAACGGTTCATACCACATGTACGAACGGTACCAGTTTCGCAGACAACGTCTTTAAACTGACAGAAAATTGGAAAATAGTATACTTTTCTGTTCTTTGTTTGAACATGATCAACTCCTTCAGTACGCCTAAAGCTAAAACTACTTGTAAATCTTATAAAAACATAAGCGAATCCAGCGCTAACTGCGACCTAGTTAATGTTTTACTTCGTTAAAAATTGTACTTTTGTGAAGTTAGTATAACCAGTTTACATGAATAAAGGCGCACCCGCATTGCTAAAGCTTGTTGTTACGCAGACACCTATAACTTACAAGCTCTTTAGAACAGTTGCATAACCGTATAATATCCACAAAAGTTAAACATGATTTACCCTAGCGAGAAGGTCGCGAGAAGGTCACGAAAAGCTTTTTAAGGCTACAACAAAAGTCCCAAGCTGTGACTGACTGACCAAATGGTATATATGACATGAATGTGAACGCTGATTGCGGTCTAAAGCCGTTTACAGTTAATCAATGCTACACCATCTGTAACGCGATTTCCCAACAAGTACATACATCTATGGCAGTACTCATAACATTTGCTAAATTTTTGCACCACAAATATGACACTTAGTTCTCGATCCAAAGCAACATAATCGCTTGTATTTGGTTTTAGTCGTGATTCGTCGCCGCCGTGTAAGCAATCTGACATATGGCGGATAAAACGTTGCCTTTTAAGGTATACATCGAAGTACCGAGTGGATATGAAGGCGAGTTATGCAGACATATTGTTTGACGAAATAAACCGTACATAGGAACGCAGCAACTTTTTACAGCTAACAAAAGCACGACTAGCGCAAAACGACTGCTTTGCAAATGCACACCTGATTTTTTTCATGCTAATATTCCAACCACGAGTTTCAGACGAAACATTTTCAGAATCAGTATTTTCCATAATTACTACGAAAAAGCTCGTATTGTTGTTAAAAAAAAAAACTTATATAGCCTTTTTTTTATTTGTTACAATTATCCAAAATTTAAAACGGTAGTTTATAGTCAGCCAAACATTAAATTTCTTCTCCAAAAAGTTCGAATTAACTCGAATAACAAGAATATTATTTCACAAGTGTACCCTTATTTCAGGTGAAAGTTTCAAATTGTCAAGAACGTTCCATATTTGGGTGCATACGACACGCAAGTATGTCGCTGAAAATGAGAGAAAGGCAGTGGCAAGTGCCTCGATAATATCTGCCCAACTGGTATTTAATATCGGCACGACTTGGGCTACGCAACACCCACTCTGGAATACCATTTTCGGTCACTAAACCTTTTATGAATTACCAAATTCATGATTACAATGGCTAATACATACATAATACGAAACGCTATTGTAGTAAAACTGGAATTACTTTAGGTAAAAATCTTTGTCATACAGATTATAGATGTTGCTCTGGTCTAATTACACAACGCGCAGCAATAGGTCCCCTATCCACCATGGAATGTCTCAATAAGCAGATTCATTCTGTTCATACTAGAAAACCAACAAAATAATAAAAAAAAGCACCATAAATGGTTCATTTTAGTACTGTAAATAAATAAATGGAAACGTACAAAAACAAATGCAAATTACAGCACCAATCATATTCGCATTAATTCAAATGAAAACAAAAGTCGAGTCCTCGACAGACATCCTTTGTGTCGCCAAGAATAAGACCCGGGCTTATAATTTAATTAGTAATTCTCTGTCTTCATACTGTTTGATACCTTCTACGCGTTCATTGCGAGTGGGCGTTTATAGGAACTAAGTGATTGTAAAGTTGCCGGCACGTGCACTCATAGTACGGATGGGGAGAGGTTAGTTAAAAGTTTATTAATAGTGGCATATCGGTAGAGGCTTTTACTTGTAAATTGTCAGTTCGTTACAATGATAGATTATGCAACCGCAGACTCTAATGGATAAATGATAAATGGTATATAGGGCAAAGTGGGTCAGCGTAGGACTGTAATCGCGATTGGTTGTGGATTCGATTAGCACTCGGAGGAATGGATATAGTTTAGTTATTTTCATTTCTCCGCTTTGATTAACAAGAGAAAGCGCTGCGTTGAGTTCCGCCGCTCAACGCGCAACGGTTTGAATTCGGGCGGACAGTGAAGAACAGAGTGTCTTGATACTAGGTTATTTTCTGACCAGCCTGTTATGTGGGAAAGAAAATAAATAATAGTTTTTGAATTATTTAAAAGTACATGATTTTTGACACACTTTAATGATTACAACTTACAACTACAGTAGCCATATCGAACTTTATTTTAAGTGCAATTTTCTTAAGTTTCATCATGGTTTATTTATAAAAAAAAATGATTTTTTTTATATATAATATTCTGAAGTAGTAATTAGTATTATGAATAACATCTACAAAAGCTATCTTCTAGCTTCAATTCAATATCAAAGTCCAAGTTTGCATACGGAGCGTTGCAATAAAACTAAAACTGTAACAAGCGTTTGTTTTTAGCTAAACTTCAAAAAATTGCTAAATTTAATAGATTCTCTCTACGTAGTCCTTAAAATCGTATATTAACTTTAAGCTACGAAGAACACAGCAGAAAAATGAATGTAGGCTTTACCAAAAGCTATCAACAAATTGGTCATCAAAAAGAAAGGCTTGGCGTCTAGACAGTAGACAACACAAACGTCCGTGAAGCAATAAAACTATGTGGGACTTGTTTTAGTGCCTAATGGAATACCTAAGACTTATGTACACGACGAAAAATATACAAAAAGCTGATATTTGTAAGAATTTTTGTATTAATTATAAAAATAATTTAAAAACTGATTTTAAATTTAAGCTTTTATTTCACAGGTATATAAATTGATTAATATATTATTATATATTAGATTATCATAGTAAACAAAACGTACAAAAACGAGATGTGTAATTTTTCGTCTCATATTTTTATGCAGTCTAGATACAGACTACTGTAACCTATTAAAATTTGAGCATACAGCTAGCTTCGTTACTGGCACTTTTTTTCACTTATGGGCAAAGGCAAAGAGAATCTAATGATATAGTATAAGTTCTACAATATCCACTATTTTTAGATCCATTGCGTATTGTATATATCCAACATAACCCAACCGATATTTTTTGTAAACAACTATATCAAGTGCGGTTCGAAACCACAAGTGTGTCCAATTAATTCCATACTTCACCACAATGGTATTATTAACCAAAAAAAACTCATTTGAGAATAATATATATTTTTTAAAATATAGAGATGTAACTACAGACTGTATTTAAGACAAAATACCAACGGAAGGTAAATGAAAGCAGCGTATTGACGTTGTGGATTGAAATAGCCACGATAATCATACAGCAACCTAACATCGGTTAGACTCAAACAAACATTTCATTCAGTATCGAGACACGTGCGAGATCACAAAATCGATCATGTTGAATCGAAAATGGCTGATAGAATTATATTTTGACTCTTGGCATGCGTAATTTATGTTTTTAGCTTTACGATTTTATCCTCACAAAGCTAGGTATGCAAAAAAGTCAGGCCTAGTGCCAAGACACTCTGTTCTCCGCTCTCCGTCGAAATTTGAGACATTGTGTGCCAGAGCGGAGACGTAAAAATAATGTAAATACGATCATTTGTGTTAATGAGCCATGATGGCCTTTTAATTAATATCGTTTCGCTTCATATCATAATCCTATAATGCCAAACTGAAAAAACTTTATATAATTTGCCTCATCTTCTCATCTAAGCCCTTGACCTGAGTAAAATGCGAATTGAGCTGAGATGTATAATAAGAAAACTTTTAATACCCAAAAAGCTTGTCCATATACAAAAGTACATTTATCAATCAATGTTTTAATATTTAAGCGGGAAATGGATTAATCTAGTGTTAAGAACACTAGGTTCTACACTGCGGAAGATTTGTAAAGCAGGTATGTTAGTTATGAAGCTCCGTAACCAAAACTATCGGATGTCCAAAATAAAAAGAAACTATCTATTAACTATAAAAAAGTTTCGGATAATTTCCAATATAGGCTTATAAAAATCACAGATATTAAGAAAAAAATAAAGCCATCTGGGATAAAACTAATACAAAACCAAAAGGAAATTAATCAATTGATTGAATAGTTGACGAGATTTACTTAGATTGCTTAAAAAAATGTAATACGAAACCGAAACAAGCGAAAATGAATGAAATTATCCGAGACTTTCGAATAAACCGAAAAATTTTTATATCCGTAACCGAAATAGTATATATAGTTCCTATATGTTAATCCGAATCTAGATCCGATGGTGTTAAATCCTCCGTACCAACCCTAGTATAAAGTTTAAAAAACTATTTCATAATAGTTCACTACAAGGCTGTTTAGTTAAAGCTCTGTCAATCAAACTTGTGTATTTTTAAATCCCTTGCGATTTCAATAGCACACGAACACACCAACATAAAACAAACTATTACATCAGCGGCTCAGAAATATTCCCGTTCTGGACCATTCCTAAGCAAGGTTACGTAGGACAGCGTACGTACAGACGTCAATTATATGATGTATAGATCTATAATTAATATTTCTATTTAAATTATTTAGCGATAAAAAGCTTTCTCGACGACACAAACGTGACTGTGGCTTAAGTTATTATCGGAGAATATATAAATAACTGAACTATTCTTTTTCACGTAACAGACAGAGAAAACCTAGTGTCAAGACTCTCCGGGTTTTCTCTTTCCACCTTTAAATTAGAGACATTACGTATTATTTTGCCAGAGTGGAGAAATGAAAATATTTAAATCTAGTAACTCTCAGAAAGGGAATCGAACCCGCAACCGTCGTGTTTAGTCACACACTGACACATAGAGCCAAAAAAAATCAATTTTTGGCCAAACAAAGTACTGCTATCATCATGAAATAACCCTTAATGAATGGATTATATAATGAATGTACTATATAAGTAACTTAATACTAAGGGCCTCCACTCGAAGTTGCGGATGCGTAAGATATTATATTCACTAGAATATAAAATATACTAAACCTAAAACTTATATTGCAATGGAGAACAAAAGCAAAGAAATTCAATTTTAAACTTTGGCACATTACAACTTCGAAATACTTCGATGACCATTTTGTTTGAACTTACATCAAAATGCTAACTGTTACTATCGTCTACGAAAATAAATAACAGCTCGATAATTTAATTAGAACAATATATTTAAAAAAAATTAACGAAGAAGGCTTTGCGCTATGGCTTTTCCATAAAAAAGATATTAAAAAAAAGCATTAAGTATTTAGAAGAAAAAAAAACTTAACCAATAAAAAGTACGTGTAAAATTCTAAAGCAAAGGGCATAAAACTATATTAATATGAAATGTTGTTTTAAATAATGCCGTAATGGCTATACGCGATTGACGCATTGCCCCGTCTGCAGACCGCAGTGCAGATAAAAAGGGAAGAAGCTGCAATGACCGTAGTAGTCGATACGTAGAATTTTAAATTCCATATTTACTGTACAGCTTTATATATCTTTTATAAAAGCGATACTACATTTTATTGATTGGATGAAAATTACACTTAGTAGTTAGTACTGTACTAGTATACTTTCATAATATGAATTCATGTGAATATTAATTAATAGAAGATAAAAAAAGCGAAGAAATGAATAATAAAAATACATATCACTGTACCGAGTGGGCATCGAACCCACAACCGACGCGTTTAAAGTCAGACGTCTCGCCGCGCCACAATGCCCTTAATTAAAAGACTGATACACACACATATTACTTATTGTTAGTCTCTAAATTAGATTATGAATCGGCTAAGTGGAGGATGGAGTGATGATGACACGTGACTCTCTCTGTATTTAAGAAATCTTTTAAACTCTGGAAGAGTTTAACATTTAATAAAAAAACTTGTAACCGGTCCTAATTTCGTTTACGTCGACCTAACGACCCTTCCCACACTAATTCTAGTCATCGCTTATGCTAAGACGGCAATTTTTTAGTTCTTATAATTTAGCTGGACTATTATGGTTCTACATTAGGCCTTTCAAATCAACTATAACTCAAGCCCTGTCCAAGTTTAAGCGCTATACAAGCAAAAAGTTGAAATTGAATCCGTCCAGTGACTCCGAAGATGAACGCGTGCAAACTAACATACAGACAAAACATAAGTCATTTTTTAACATTTTTTAAAGTGTTATTCCCACACTAAGGAAATTGAAAAAGACATATTTAGAAAACGTATAAAAATTTGAACGCAGCGGGATTTGAACCCGCGCCTCTTGAAAACCGTTCAAGCGCTCTGACCGCTAAGCCATGCGTTCTACATCGTGCTACGTTGAAATTCTTATACGCTTATTACAACTGATATTTGTTGTTAGTATCTCTGTAGAGAGATTTTTACAAATTTCTGCTACCCAAAGATTATTCTACGAACAATCGTTTGGCAAGAGAGAATGCTATTTATTAAATATATATTCTTTAATATTTTTTAAAATGTTATTCCCACACTAAGGAAATTGAAAAAGACATATTTAGAAAACGTATAAAATCAAGCTTGAACAAGAGCGCTCAAGAGCGCTTGAACGGTTTTCAAAAGGGCAGAGGGTTCAAATCCCGCTGCGTTCAAATTTTCTTACGTCTTCTAAATATGTCTTTTTTTAAAAGTCATTGATTGACATTCCATTACATCAAATATATTCAATGTACAGACACATTTCTACTGTTTTATTATAGTATGAGAATGATAATTAAATCCATCAAGTCTTTTATTTAAAGATAACAAATTCATAAATTTACATTTCAATTATACTATCATAGAAATATATGATATATAAAATATTTTTATATACATATAAAAATTCAAAACATCTCAAACGCCTCGTAGAGTTCCGCATGAACAAAGCTTCAAAACACTCAATTACACCTCGAGGAATCCTCAATTTCCCCTCTTCCTTAACAACTGGCATACGTCAGGCGTATCCGTTAATACAAACAATCTATTCGCGTCTGAAACTTTCATTTGACCTCGTCTACGCCCTGTCTACCCCCGCGGGAGGACCGGGAGGTACCAGACTGCATAGGGTGCGTTGTAAAGTATTCTGTAGGCAAATGCTATGGAAATTACATCCTTACTTTTCAACATATAAAGACTATAGCGCTAAGCCAACATTTCTTCAAAGGATATTCAATGACCCATCGTTCGTCCATAGAAATCAAATACGAATTTAGTTCTTATTTGATCACAGTACAGTGTAAAAAAAAACTTGAATACAGCTGAAGGAAATTGAATTTCAGCGGACTCAATGCAATGGGGTGAAATTAAGGGTTTTAACAAATCAACTCTCGATATCTCGCACAAATACACTTGAAAGACTTTTTTTTTTTTAAGTTCGAACGATGACCTTTTGTGTAATATTTTAACTTCTAATAATTTGTATATTATGTTAAGAATAAAAAATACGCTACATTATATTATAACTAATAAATATTTTTAACATTTCTAATAATATATTTCATATATATATTATATCATGTATCGGGCATACAACCTACATACATTCTTATCAGCGTGACCATCTGTTATCAGTGTGACGTCACTCACAATCGCTTGAACATGCTGATACAATTCAATATGGGACGTTGTAATATTTCTATTTTGAAAGCCCAACGCGATCCGCTAAGTTAGTTTGCACTATTGCTAATGTCGTATCGTTTATTTAAGCTTAACACAATTTTCCCTATATCAGTGTAGGCAGAGAGTACCTAGTGTCAAAACACTCGCGTTTTTGTCTGTATTCACTTTTCTCTTGCTCAGCAGCTCAAAAAATGAACATATTTAAATCAGGATCATTTCACCGAGCGGGTAACACGAGTGGCAATCGAACCAAAAGAAACAAAAAATATTCTAAAATAAAAATATTTTAAGTTCAAATAGACCATTATAAGCACTTTCAAATAACATAAAATGTCAGTATTGTCAGTCCTAGGCAGCTAACTTGTACTAAATAAGGATAACACTAGGACTTTCGCATCTTTACGCATTTTAAGTTAAGTTTTCCACCCAAGCTCTATTTCTCTCTAAACTTAATTATATATCATAAATTATAATATATATTAATTTAAAAAAAAACTATATAAATGGTTACTACTACAAGCAACGTTTCATCAGGATGATCAATAAGAAAATCGCAAATATATAAAAAAATATTTGATATTTGTCGAGCGAAATAGGAAAAACTCTCTAAGTTCGTCTCACCTTTAAGACTTGCATATAAATATTAGTAAATATTGTATATACATTTATACTAACTAGTAGCCCCGTTGTCGCGTTGCTTAGCAACCTCTATGTCACTTTAAATAGTCGAACACATGGTACTTGTGTGTTACACTTATCATATTGATTTAATATATTTTATTTTTAAATAATACATTTAAAAAAAATTGCTCTCTGAACTTTTTTCTTAATAAACTATAACAACTGTTACAAATACCAAACACCTCCGTTCGTGTAATTTTCGTAAAAAGTAGAACTAATTGGGATTGCTAATTGTGTATACCATTTTAACTTTTTGAGAACATCCTATATTAGAGTGTGGGGGGATACATTGAAAGGGCATTTTCCCGAAATTTCTACGGACAAAAAACAAAAAAAGAACCATTTAAAAAAAAAACAATTCACAAACAAAAATAAGAAAAAAACTTTCGTCAATACAAAAATAGTAAAAAAAGACCAAACTAACAAGAAAACAAGCCCTTAGAAAGAAAACACTAAAAAGAAAAAAAAACAACAAAATTTCATAATAAAAATCCACACAACTACCAGGACAACACAACATCAGTGGAGGTATAAACGACGCGTACATTCGCGCAACCCCCCCTCCCATACGAAGCGGGGTCGACGACCGCGCGGCGCGATTCGGACGACGATGCGGCGTACCTCACCTTGACATTCATCTCGATATAATAGTTTGACCAAATGAAACGAAATTAAGATGTGAATATTACATTAAATTCTTATAAGACAAAGCGCGGCGTTGAACTCCGCGATTTAATAGGTAATATCTCGAAGTTGGCCGGAAATTGGAAAACTGAGTAGAAAATATCTATTTCTTGTAATATAATTAATGCTAGTCATAAAATTAGTATTGTAAATAGGCCATCGTGTCGCAGTGACACAGCGTCCGACTGCAATCGTGATTGGTCGTGGATTCGATTCCCACTCGGGGTGTTATAAAGGCAAAGCGCGGCGTTAAGACCGGCCTCGTCAACACATAATGTCGAAAATTCGCTCGTGAAAAAGTGGAGGACGGAGTATTTTGATACTAGGTTCTCTCAAACTACCATGCTATATGGGAACAAATATATACAATTGTTGTATTTTTCACCAAAGTCAAAGACTTTCAGAAAAACCTTTGTTATATTATATATATATATATATTATATGTATATCTTTTAAGAGAAGTTGATCACCATTACAATTAAACGAGAAATATAAAAAAGTATTTCATCATTGAATTCAACTTTGATTTCAATCAACACGCAATATCTCAGCTTCGGGCAGAATGCAGTGTCTAGATATTAGTTTCACTCCTACCCTTCTATGCGAGAAAAAGCGTGAAGCAGTAGTATTTAAATGGTAAATAAATTTAAAAAGACCCAAAAATAAAAGGCGCACTTTTTGGTCACATAACCCCACGCTCTAAAGTCTTAACTACCAAAATATAAAAACACTAAACTATATTATTATAGTATACAATAAATACTAAGTTTGCAGAAAAGAAATATCAAAATAAATAATTTATATACTAATCTCCATAAATATACCATAAAACGAAGTTTAATAGAAACTTTATACGAGTATATCTTAGAAGCTCTAAATCCCCCCTATGTCGTGAACCGCCATAGCCATACCATTGTTACATTATGAGTCACAGCTTTTTAAACTATACGTCTTTATTTTTTTTATTGATTTATCATACAAATATTTGAGTAAGTATGAAAAAAATAAATCTTAAAAATCTATGTTTAGTAAGAAAATAAACAAGGATTTGAAATTCGCATTTAGGGCATATTCGTAGAAAAAAGTTTGCCTATGTTCATCCAAAGACCCTCAAATATCTCTATATAAAATTACATCACAATCGGTGCAGCGGTTTGGCCGTGATGACGTCACAGACAGACTAATTTTCGCATTTATAATAATATTAGTATAGTATGGGTTGCACACATTTAACATAAATATATAACGAGTTCAAACTTAAACAAAACACATATTAAAACAAAATTAACAAAAACAACAAGTAAAATTGTTAAATCGAATTCGACCTACACCTATAGTAAGGACGATGCAATGGATTAATTGGCATCTATGACGTCATTCAAGTCCCAACGCAATTTGGACTTTAACATAGCAAGTCAACAAAAGCTTACCTCCAGAACAAAGTCACATAAGATCGTTGAACCATTAGTTATATTTAGATACGATCTAACCCGTTCAAGCGATTAAGACGCAAATTAGAATAAGTATTTATTAAAACAAAAGTTAACGCCACTAAAAAATTGACGGACTTTCTATTTATTGAAATTGTAATTGGTAATTCATTTTTTTGTGGCGTCAACGCGAGCCAATGGGCCGTGAAATCCTTTTATTTGTATGGCAAAAGCCCTATTGAATTGCGAACGGTGACCGAGATAGGATTGATCATGTGGATGCGGGAGTGTTGCTTATTGATAATGCGCAATTAGACTTCAATTTTTTTGCTATATACCTAATGTTAAAATACCGCGCTATTCAATTTCTATCTCATTTTAAAGTATTGTAAGTCAAAGCGCATAACGTCGCCTTATAGGAGCAAAAAATTAAAATAATTCAAATATAACAATTCCATTAACTGTGGATCCAATTCAAAGCTTTTGTGTTACTGTTCGTATTCGTATTTGATATCGTCATTTTTTTTATAATATATACTACAACTACTTAAAAGAGGTTGAGGTGCATGTTAAAGATTTTATTTTATCATAATCATTTATAGTTGAGTAGCGACTGTAATGGCAACTATTCCTTAGTCAAGTTAAATTGTAATATGATTTCCAGGTAAAATAATAAATTATTATTGTAATATCAAAATTAGCAAAATGTAAAAAAATTGTATATGCTCAATTCTTCACAATTTATCTCCAATATTGTACCTGTACCTATACCTCTAGAAGTTAGATATGGAAGCAATTATCAACTCAGCCTAACCAAATAAAAAAAATTGTACACTCGATTGTTTATTATAATAACTTAATGTGCAACAAAAATCATAACAAGAAATTATTTCATTCCCATATTTTGTATACACAACTAAGTTTTTTTTTTTATTTCGCTTGGTTAGATCATACACAACTAAAAACAATATTATTAAAACATACAGGAATGTGGGTAGATAAGTACAAAATAGTTAAAATCAAACATGCTCTTATCCAACAAGCAATGAGTGAGTCAGTATTGACTGATAACACAATCTACAGGAGTATACTATAAACAGAATGGTATGTTTCAGTTAAGAATAATCATTTTTTATCTTAAAGTGGAATTCAATAACTACCTATTATTATTTTTTTTGTTCTCGCACATAGCTGAGAGAACCTAGTGTCTAGACACTCTGTTGTCTACTGTCCATCTAATTTACCTACTTAGTACAATGGCAGAACCAAACAATTATTTATTATAAAATGAGAATAGAAAATAATTTAAACATAAGCAATTACCTAATTGGGGATTTAAATCACAAACATTACATTTACAGACAAACACTGCATCATGCACATTTAATTTTTTTCACCAGAGAAATGAAAAAAATTGTATCATCACATTGGGTTAGAATCAAACTAGCAACCAATATTGTTTACAGTCAAACCGCCACCCACAAAACCTATAAAAAAGCTTTCCTATAAAAATTTTAACAAAAATAATATTTCTTGAATGCAATGTAAAAAGTTATTTTTGTATGAAAATCTTCACCTGTAGAGTAGAATTGAACTTCAAATACAAATTTAATGTATAAATGAACGAATTGGAAGTTTAAAACCTATTACTGCAAGGTTAGTTCTTTAATATTAGTCAAAAATTTTTGTTACTTATGTTAAAACGCACTTAATATTTAAATAATATTTTTTATATGCAAGTTATAATAACATAATAAAATGCTTATTCTCTATAGCAGGTTAATTAGAGAGAACTAGAAAAGTAATCAATATTTAATTTTATAGCAAAATACTTCAAATTACATTTTTATATTTAATAAAATACTACTTTATCAAAATTTTGCAATATACTATTTTGTACAATATATTGAAAACTTTTTTAAAATTATACTTTTGTTAATATGAAATTATTAAAAGCTTAATGCTTGTTTTATAATTATTAAAATTGTGTACATTGAAAAAGACATATTTAGACATATCCTTAGTGTGGGAATAACACAAAATGTTAACAAAATATATATTGTGTACATTGTTAGTCATATTTCACAAAAACATGATCTCATTAATTAATTGTAAATATTTATATATTTCCTTATATGTTATAAATTTAGAAGTAAACTATAATAATTGAATACTCATATTTCTTAATAAGTACTTTTTTTTGTTAAAAATATACATTTATTTTTGTTATTCCACAGCAAAATTGAAGTTATTTAAAAACAATCTCAATTATAATAAACAAGTAAAAAAAATGTATAGAAACTGTAGGATTGTTGAGAAATAAATACCTAAACCTTTATAACAATACATACTACACCCATAATACATATGCAATTCCATAGTGAAGTACAATGGATAGTTAAGCCAAAAATGTTTGCTTAAACATGACCTCACTCTTAAGGAATGATTCAGATGCTCCAAACTTAACAATGCCTCAACATTATTAGAAAAGTATTTAGTAACGGTCATTAGTGATAATTAGTGAGAGCAAATATTTTAATGTTTTTTAGATCCTCTTATCTAAAAAACATTAAAATATATCATAAAATAAAATATTTCATTCAGTCGTTATTATAGTAAAAAAAATACTTACATATATCAGACCAGAGTAATATCTGTCTTTGATATTGTGCAGGACAGAGGCTTCGTTGAGGCATGTCAGCTCAGCCATATCTTCCACTTTATCAAACTTGGGAGGGTTCATCTTCTGGATATCATCTATGGGGACGAGCATCCGCTTCCCGGACTCCGCGATCTCCACTTCCACTTCATCCCCACGTTCTCCCTTGATCCCTGCCGCGACAAAACCCTGGTTCTCGTGGGGAACCCACACCAACCTCTTCTGCGTCCACTCCGCCTGTGTCGCCGGGTCATTGAAACTGTTCCGATCGACTGACAGGTACCGGAGCTCCGGGTCGTTTCTATCCATGTCCACCATCGCGCCCAATCACGCCGCGCGACCCTTACGATAACCTAACACCGGCACTGTATACCACATTAAACGGTCGACCAGACCGACACACCAACACAACACGTTGCTAAAATCCACCGGTTCTGACTCGTGTGCCGCGGGGCTACGGCACGACACCTACAAAATGACGATTGCGACTGACACGAGCGACTGTGTGACAGCAGCAACGGCAACGGTTACAAGTAGGAGGGATGGACCGGTCGACGCCCGAATTCACGTTTTGACCGAAATATATTACAAGTTGTCGTTGTTCACTTGGACGGTCACGTGAATATAATTAAAAGAGATGCTCAAATGTACTACACCTATGTATTGTATACTTATTAAATATAAATATGTTTTTTAATGAGTAGAATCTTAAAAGTTGAACCCACAAATCACACCAATTCTATCCGTTTTGTGTCAAATCAAACATTGAGTACGATATAGTTATGAAATTCTGACAGCGACTATTGGTTTCCTTGTCCGTGATTGGCGGTTCTAAAATTTCAAATGTTCTAATTTCTTCCTAGCCAATAACAGTGTCCTCTTTTTTGCAAGCTGTCAAAAACGTCGTAAACGAGAACGAACTTCAACTTGTCGTTTAAAAATTAAAATTACGAATAAGAAATAAAATTCAGTATTTGTAGTAAATAAAATTAATATATTAAAAATAATAAAAATAATTTTGGTTATAATTAAAAACCATCCTTCATCCAAAGCATAGATTATGTCGTAAATATAGTAGATTATATAAAAGTAACCAATATTATGTCATTAATTTCAAACTTTAACGAGTAACCTTAAAAGGTTAATTTAAAAACAATTTGTTTTTTTACAATGATTATTTTATCGATAAGTCAAGGTTAAATGATCGCTTAAAAAGTCGTCAAAACTTAAGTTAAGAATTAATTAGATTCGATCAGTTTCAACTTGAACACTTCATTATTCAATCTTAGGATCAACTTTTTATTTACGAAGGCCATACTCGTAATATTGAATACTTATTAGTCTAATACACATCTCGCTATGGCGTACATCATAGATTTGCGATCTGATACCGTAACTAAGCCCACTAAGGCTATGAAACATGCCATGGTGAATTCAGCACTTGGTGATGATGTCTTTGGAGAGGACCCTACTGTTAATACTTTGGAAAGTAAAGTAGCTACTCTGTTAGGAAAGCAGGCAGCTTTATTTGTACCTAGTGGTACTATGGCTAATCTTATAGCTAGTGAGTATTATGTAACTTATATATTTGTTATGGAACATATTAAATGAAATTAAAATAAAAATGGATCATGAACATAATGATAGATATTTTTTGATTTATTCTTTTTTTTTTTATTCTTGAAATCAATAATAGATGTGGTGTTGTGATATATTTTATTTATTATTTTTATGTTTTATTATTGAAATTTATAATAAGTGTGAGTTCATATTATAATCCAAGCAAATTATATTTTTTTGTAGTATTACTATTATTTTTCAATTTTATATAATAAGGCTATTGGGCTTAGCTAACTAGCTGCAATCTATCTACATTAAAACTAATGTAATCAAGCGGCTACTAGAAAATATAATAATATGACTATTGTTTATGTATCTTGCAAAATGCAAGATACCTAGATAGAATCAATTATGATAATGAAAATATCTTACATTCTGTTAAAAATATGTGTAGTTGGAACTATTTAAATAATAAAATAACAAAAATTAAGTGGATTGGCAGAGCTCAACACAGCTCATTAGCTTTCCAACAAATGATGAGTGGGGAAATGAAAATAAAGAAATAATTAAATAAAGAATTATTTATAATTAAGCTATTGTAGGTTGTGGGACAGAACCTGGCTGTAAACATGTTTGGTTGTGGGTTCAATTCCCGCTTGGGGAATGATTATATTTACAAAATTTTAAATTCTCCAATTTGAAACTTAAGACAAAGTGCATTGTTGAGTGCCACCACTCAACATTGTTGTTTCTAGGCCAGAAGGTGGCAAACAGAGTGTCTTGACACTAGGTTCACTCTGACTAATGTGCTATGCCACAAAAAGTGTGAAATAAAATAAATTAAACTATTTAAGTTGTTACCATTATATGACAAAGGAAAATTATTTTCAGTCATGGTACATTGCAATAAACGAGGCTCAGAAGCAATTGTGGGTAATTTATCTCACATCTTCAGATATGAACAAGGTTGGTTGTTTACTTTATATCATTTTGTTATTAATAGAAACTTGATAAAGAAAGTTATGAATTCCCAACTACAGTTAAGTGGGTCTTATGTTAAAGATAAAGCAGAAATGTTATCAATTTATATTTTGCTAACATATAATTTATAGTCAAAGGGGTCATTGTGACTCAGTGAAACAGCATCTGACTGTAATCACAATTGATTATGGTTTCACTTCCAACTTGGGGGTGTGATTATATTATAATTAGAAATTACATTTCTAAACGTGTGTGTTTAGAAATGTAATTTCAAACCTATAAAATTGGGTGTGTTTAAAACCTATAAAATCTGCTGCAAGCCGTCGTTAGGGAGAATTGTCGAAAAATCATTTTATATAATTTAAATTATTTATCGGTCGAAAAAAAGTTGTCATCTTAAGATCGTTGCGTATGTGTGTGTGGCGATTGGCGAGCGAAGCGAACTGCGACACCCGTTGTATAAAACAAAATAAAAATATTCGATTTGCTTCTTTAATTTTCCCGATTATTACACATTTTGAAATGAAACTATTTTAACCGGATTAATCGTGTATAATGTTGGTATTCGAAAATACATTTTTAGAACCAGGTAGACTCTACCTGTGACCACCGACTACTGTAAAGAGTTCGAAACGTCGGGTTCAAAAAATATATTTTCGAATACCAATTTCGAATTCAATTATACGCGATTAATCCGGTTAAAATAGTTTTATTTCAAAACGATTTGCTTCTTTCGAACACTTGAATTCAATTCTAAGATACAAACATCCAAACAAAAATATAAAAAAATTTATAAAATCTTAAGTTCACGTTTATAGTTTAGAAAAAGATGCTCACTTCGTATAATTCATATACAAAAGTTTTCAAGGTGGTGCGGCTCATCTAGCCGGAGTACAACTGAGCACTTTACAAAATAACCCAGACGGCACGTTTGATCTGAATGAGCTGGAAAGAAGAATAAGGGGTTCAGACATCCACGAGCCAGCCACAATGATGGTGGCTTTTGAAAATACCCATAATGTTTGCGGTGGAAAGGTATGTGGAATTAAGGTGTAGCTCGCCTTACGATATCTATTTTATTTCTATATAAATGAAACTTTACAGGTAATACCTCTAGAATGGATAGACAGCTTATCCCAAGTGTGCAAGTCCCACAACCTCTCGCTGCATATGGACGGTGCACGCGCGTTCAGTGCCAGCGTGTACCAGAATGTGCCTATAGGGAGGATAGTGCGGGATTGTGACAGCGTGTCGATATGCTTCAGCAAAAATCTGTCGGCACCAGTCGGCTCTGCTTTGGTTGGATCCTATCATTTTATTGAACAGTGAGTTTTTAAGTTTTCTTTCGTTGTATGGCGAATGTTCGGTATACAAAAATCCGTTTCAATCAATAACTTTGTTAATAATAGATCTAGGTTTTTTTATTTTTTAAACATTTTTTAAAGTGTCATTCGCACACTTAGGAAATTGAAAAAGACTGATATTTAGAAAAGGAATAAAAATGTTGCTAATCATGGCTACGTAAGTGGGGAACGGAGTGGCTCAGTCTCCCGCAGTGGGTAATGTCCTCGCCTTCGGCAGGGCGCGCCGGCTGCGCAAGATGCTGGGCGGCGGCATGCGGCAGGCGGGCGTGCTGGCCGCCGCCGCCGTCGTGGCGCTCGACGACGTCGCGCCCAAGCTGCACGTCGACCACAAGCGGGCGAACGTGCTCGCTAAAAGTTCTCACTTCAACCAACCTTTGCTTAAATTTATAATTTAAATGGTTGTAACTTTTTTGTTCCGTTTATAACGGATTGAAATGATTAAGAGCCTCTCTCTTAATCATTAAGGAAAATTTACCAGAATATAAAAAACAAAATTGCATTTAAATCGGTTAAGCTGCTTAGAGATTAGCTTGCACAAAAATACAGACAACCAGAATAGAAAAATAAAAATCATTGTTTTAAAAATCAATCAAATTACCGAATCGAAAATAATATTCTTATGGGACCGTGACCATGGAAATGAAAAAGTATATAGTCCCGGGGAGCCTCGACAAAAGAAAGGTTGGGAACCCTGGTCTAGACAGTAACACCGGTGGGGGTGATGGAGAAAGGTACTCACTTATTCCCTCTCGATCCAGGGAAATGTAAGTAGTAGTGGCTGCTTGCGAGGCTGGCGATTGTGTAAGTTTATATTTTAGCCAGGTTAGGTTAGGATCTAAGGGCTATTACAAGTTTCTATAAAAGTCCTGCATTTTTCTTCTACAAACTTGAAATTTGGCAGAGAGATCCCTAATTCAAGACAGACAAAGTCGTGGGGAACAGCTAGTATTATATGCAATTAACATCTTACATTTATGTTTTGTTGTGAATTTTATATTTGAAAATATGTACTGGTTTTCCTCCCAGCAATCCAAGGACTGTTCCTCAAGAGTTTCTTCGTGGATGTGGAAGGTCAACACACCAACATCGTGTTGGTGAAGATAGAAAAAACCAGCTCCCTCAGCTCTAGCCAGGTGTTGCAGAGGCTGGCGCAAGTCAGTTTGGCTGAAACTCAGGTATTTATATAAGCTATCTCCTTCTAGACTATTAGAGCTATGGATAAGAATGTTGATATGCTTGTAGAGATTGGTTTAAAAATCGTACATTATAAAATATGTTTTTAAATACAGGGTGATTGTAAAACGGCAAACGACGAAGGTGTTATAGTGAAAGCCGTCTGTTTCGACGACAAAACGATTCGTCTGACATTGCATTGTCAGATAAGCGACGAAGATCTCTGGTTGGCCATCATGAAGATCACTTTTGTGTTTAAAGAACTGGATGCTGCAATATGTTAGATTGTTTTTTGTACTCAAATGCTTGGTTTCTCTTTCTTCTTTCTTTTTTTGTTTTAAATCCTTTACAGAGTTATATTCTTTTTGGTGTATGACTTTGGTACCGTTCTCTTTTAAATTGGTATTTCAGACAGGTTTGTATGGACACTATAATATAAAGAGAGGTGATTGTCATAATAGTATATCTCTCTATTCTCTCTCTACTCTATATTCGTATCCTAGGATTTATAATTTACAATTGATGTCATGCACGGATGAAATGCGAACTTCGAAAAAGTAAACTTAGTGTTGCGTTAAATTTTTAATAATGTTATAATCGTTTGATTTTAATAATGTTTTTTTTTTAATAATTTATCATATTAAAAGGTGAATATGCAGTTCATTTCAAAACTTGTTAAAAAAAGAGCAATAAAATGTGAGTTTTAAATGCATCGTAACGTAGTGTGACAGCGACTGACTGTATACACGAAGGTTGCAGGTTTGATTCCCACTTGGGGGAACGATTATAATTAAATTATTTTCATTTCTCCGCTCTAGTGAACAAGACAGAGCGCGGCATTGGGTTCCGTCACTTAACACGCAAAGTCTTGATTTCAGACGGAACGTCGAGGACCGAGTGTCTTTACACTAGGTTCTCTTTGACCACTGACTTCTTCAACCTTATTTTTTAAATATTTCAAGTAATTAACAAAAAATGCGAGTTTAATTAATACTTGTTTATATGCATTTAGAATATTAATTTATTCATAGAACTGCGTAAATCAGGAGATGCGACATCACCTTCCTTAAAGACATGTCTTTATTATATTTTATTATGTAGAATTTACATATGTTTAAAAATATTTTTTTTATATATATAATATAATAAATAATTTTTCTAAATAATTTATGTAAATGAATTTGAAAAATCAGTATTTTGTAGTGCTATAAACTAATAGTATAAAAAATTTAATTTAAACATATCTGTCACGAAAGAATATTGTCTGCGATGTCGATTTTTCATCGATTATATTTTTTTATAAACTTGTAGTAGACCCTTCGACGCGTCACACGCGTTGGCTTAGCAACGTGTACGTCGAGCATGTGTTGGCGTGTGCAATTTTTTTATATGGTTAAATAATCTATTTTTATGTATATAATAAAATTTATATAATAACACATTAAAAATACATTCTGCTAATAAATAAATAATACAAACACTACCATGTGTTTGACATATACTTTTGTATAAAGGTGTACACGTTGCTATAGGAACTCGTATGTGTCGCATCCCCGGGGTTGACTACAAGTATTAGGATTATTAATTGTGCATTTGATCCGTTTTAAAAGACAAAAGTAATAATGTTAAGTTTAAAAGTTAATAGTTTTTAAATCTAAATGAAATAAAAATTAGCTTTTGTTTTATAAAGAAAACTAAATATAAAGACAGTTTGTTATTTAATAATAAAATATATATTATAACGCATTCATATGCATTTAGGATTTTTTTTTTTTTATTATTGAATTATTTAATTTTATTTATATTTCCATATATATAATGTATCTGTGTAAAAAGTATATAATGCGGTGCTAAGGTTTTTTTTTTGTATGTAACATTTGTATTTTAAATACGTTTCTATATAACAATAATGTATATCCTCTAATATTACTTATAAAAAACTTAGTACTGAATTTGCTCACTTTTTTAAAGTCCTTTTGACATTTTGACATTGGAACTTGACTGTTTTTATTACAGTTTTAAATTTTTGTACAATGAAGTATGTTGCTCAAGCTTGTACATGACGTTACCATTAATTATACGTAATTGTGTGTTATTTATGTATAGAGAATGTTTTTTTTTATTGATGAGTTCATTTGTTAATATATTTTATTCGAAAGCGATGTTAGTGGTTAGGTCTCTTAGAGGAGTGGAGGCGAGTGTTAGCGTGGGTGGGCTTTTTTAAATTTATTTTCGTTTTATTTTAACCAAATTGACAACACTATATAAATATATATAGTATAAATATTTTACAAAAAAAACTATATAAATCAAATGTGGTTTATATTGGTATTGTATTGTTATAGGGTGAAAACGATATTATACAAATGTTAATTTTGTTATTATACACATGTGTACCTTTGTTATGTATAATATAATTTTGAATAAATATATTTAAAAAAATGTATGTCTATTTTAACATTCCCTTTTTTTCTTTTGAATTAAAATTTACTTATTTAAACTTATTTTACTATATTCTGAGTATTGTATGCAGAAAATTAGAAATATATAAATAAAATATACAATACAATATGAACAAAGCTGAGTACAAAAATTTGTATCTAAAGGCAAATAAAAAAGTGTTATACAGCCATTATCTAAAAGTTTATTAAAGAAAAACATTTTCTTATTAAATAAGTACATATACTATGCTTAACACAAAAAACAAGATTCAGTTCAGTTCTATATTTGAAGGCGCTTCGAACGTGCAAGTTGACCACTGATCACTTCGCCAATCTCATGTAAGAGCAGCGTTCCACTATTACAAAATATAAGGGTCTATAGTCTCCTAACAAGAACAAAAAATTGCTCGAAAACAATATTTTATAAATACCCGCTAAAAGTCAAGTATTAGACTTTTTTTTTTTTAATAATATCAAATTGCTAAAACCTATTGAGAGGTAAGCCGACTTTTTTAATTATTTTCAATGTGTCAATCAGAGAGAACCTAGTGCATTTATATATATATATATATATATATAGTGCATAGTGATTTATTAATATTTGACTATTTTAAAGACACTAGAAATTTTTCTAATATGTTTTTTCGAATACCAAAATGTACGTGTACATTAATGCGGTCAAATAGTTTCAATTTAAAATAATCATCTTACTCAAAGTAACAATAGTTTTAGTTTAAAATATTTCAAATCACTAGAGTATCAGTGTCGTAGGTATAGCAGTTTAACGGACTTACTTCAGTAAAACTCCTTGAACGGTTATCAAGAAGCGCGGTTTCAAATCCCGCTGCGTTCGAATTTTAATACGTTTTCAAAGGAAGGAAAGGGAAGGGAACTTACATAATTATATTGTACTTAGTTATTAATTCAGGGATCTAAATAAGATCTTTACGTTAATCAAATATCAGTTAATAATATAAAAACAAATCACCTAATTAAAGAAAAAAAAGGAACTTTAGCTCTAATCAATAAAAATCAATCAGATTCAATCGAACCTACTAAAACCTATGTAAATACAATAAATTAATGAACCAATAAGCCATCAGGGTCTATTCTGATCATTCTGTTCATTCCACACTCTCACTAAATCCGCAGGATTGTCGTAACCATGAGACGCTATCACATCTTTATATCCATTCAAACTGTACGCCTTCTTGTAAAAGTGAAAATTCGGACAATGTGTTGGCTTTATTCCAACCTTCCTGGCAACAATACCCAAATATATATCATCGAAGCGAAAATGCTTCACGAACAAGCTTCCAGTGTACAATACTTTCATACATGTATTGGACACTACATACGCGCCGGCCGTCACGTACGGCGGCCACTTGTTCCACGGATACTCTGCGAAAGATACCCTCCATTTACTAGAGTGTATCCTTTGGGGCGAGGACTTGAACACGTATCCCGCGTAAACCGCCTGCTTATCAGAAGGCGCTGTACTATCAGCTGTAAGACCATCATGGACATAGTCTAGAAGGTTCTTAACCGATATAAACATATCATCATCCGTAAAAAGATAGTAGTCGGCTGTAGAACAGTGCTCGTACAACCATCTAAACGACATCATGGTTTTAATTGTATTATTGAAATAACTGTCGTGGAAATCTATCTGTATTATATCCTTGTAATCCGCCATTTCGATATCTATTAACTTTTGGGTATCAGATTTAGGCGTGTCCACACCTAGGAAGAAAAGGGTTCGGACAATTGTCCCTGGAATCAGATCCTCTTGGCCGTAAGTCTGTCGTATGGCGTTTCGCCGTTCAAAATTAGGCATCGCAGATTTGACTATTACGAACAAATCTAGTTTCTCCAATGTTGAGCATTTCCCCGAGTTTGTCAAAAATCTGTAGGGATAGAAATTAATTGGCGCCACAGAGGGTTTCTTCCCCGACAGCACTTCTTCCACTATCGGACGAATATCGATGTTTAAGGGATAGTCAAAGTCGTCGTCAAAGCTTTTTAAAAATATATAGTCCCCTAATCCAAAGAAGTGGTATATGTACACCAACACACACGCACACACAACAAACTGATAATATTTTCTTTTTTTCATTTTTAAGTCTGAGATTCTGTTATCACTTAGTCACTTGGTTCTGGAAATAAATTTAAAGTGTATTAATAATATACAAAGAGTTCAAACACTTCCTTTTAATATTTAGCTAACGCTTTTTTCGGCACTGGGTAGCTAGAACGAACCTTCTATCGTGACATCTTGCTCTCAGGGCTCTACCAGAAATCGAGACATATCGTGTTGATAGGATATAGTTCAAAACCGCTCTATGCTCTAACCTAACCTTACCAGGGAAACTAATATTACAATATAATAATTCCCAAAGTGGGACATGAACCCACGACCATCTCGTTTACAATACAATAGAATACACCTATAACATAACATAAAATTCTCTTTGGAGAATCTGGCAAGTACTGACTAACTGATAATAAATAAAAATACTCACTGAACTACTATACAAATCTCTAATATAATACCACTCAGCTTTCACGCAGTTCACTTAATACGACTCTCTTAAATGTTATCAGACCATATTTACTTTATGATTATATGAGAAAATCAGAAAAGTATGAAAAACAAAAGAATTACTCTAGTATTATGTATATAAAAACGTCAATGTGGCGGAGTGGAACTATGTCTGACTGCACTCGAGGTGGAAGCGGGTTGGATCCCAGTTTCCCTGCACAGGTATACGCGCGGCGTTTAGTTCCGCCACACGACAATCAATAACTTTAATATGGGTGATGAGTTAGTAAGTTTAAACATACAAAGTATAAAAAGTTGAACCTGGTGGTAGATAGAATTCTTTTAAACAAGCATGATGTGTTGCTATGAACAAAATTATAAATATTTTAGATGGGAAATGTGTATAAATAGGTTATATAAGATTATAAGACTACAAATAAAAAAAAGAAATTACAGCTCTATATATCAACTTACTTACCCTTAGGCTCTTACAAATAGGTTTATGTTATTCAACATTAAAAAATAAATATGAAGGATATTTAAAAATTTTAAAAACAATACAAAACAAAACTTTTATAATAAAATATATTTATTTTAAAGAATTACATGTATGTATAAGAAATTAATAAAAAACTTTTAGTGCTACGGTTTCATTATGAAGGGATCAGCAAAGCTCTAAAACAAAGTTAGTAATAAATGTTTTGTATATTTTACATTTAGAAGGAAAGTATTATTCATAGGATAAGATTTAGAGGGAAAATAAATGTTTTTTTTTTTTGAAACATGACAAAGTGTGGCATTAACTTTTACCACTCAACACACAATATCTCGAATAAGGGGCGGAAAGAAAAAAACATAGTCCAAAAGAGTTGGAAAAAATTAAGTTACAAGATTTGACATTAAACATAGAAACTTACATGAACAATTCACAAAGAAGTGTCGACAGTCGAGCTGATAGAGACCGGCGGCAGATAGTGGCTGCGGATCTGAGTGTGCAAGCGGGCAACTTCACTGTCCATACTTTCCATTTCACGCACTAGCTGCGTGAACTGAACTATACCTATATAAATAAATGTTATATGTTTATTGAAATAAGCAAAGTGTCTACCAAAAACAAGTTTCATTGAAATTGTAAAGTGTTCGAAACGTCGGGTTTCTAAAATGTATTTTCGGATACCAAAATTATAGGCGATTAATCCGGTTAAAATAGTTTAATTTCAAAAATGTATAATAATCGTGAAAATCAAAGAACTTATTATGCCACTTTCTATAATCTTCTAACTGTACAAATAAATAAAATTAGAGTGTCTGTTTGTTTGATTACAAATGGTAATATTAAAATAACAGCTTTTTACTGAATATATATATATATATATATACAATTTGTTTCTGTCTGTCTAATCTCTGGACCAGCAGGACCGATTTTGATGGGACTTTCGCTGGCAGATAGCTGATGCAATAAGGAGCAACTTAGGCTGCTTTTATTTTAAAATTTCACGCGGATGAAGTCGCGGAGGATAATAAAGTATTAGAATATGAATGTATGACTCTTTTAATTTTGGCAGTTTGTCGCGCACATCTTCGTAGTTACTGAACGAATTCGAATAAAACTTTTAAGCCTGAGCAGGACTTAGGGTATAATTAATTTAGAAGAGTGGAACACCTAATGTAGATCCATAAAATATCAGCTACAATTATAGCTATGGCACCTTAACAGCTGTTCAGCATGATGAACATTATCCATTGATATATAAAATATCTAAAGAAAAACCATAATGGTCCAGCTAAATTATAGACATAAGAAAACATCCCTTTAACAAAAACAGTTCAATATACATCAAATCCAGTGCCTTTCATAACAATTAAAGATCTGGAAAATCTGATGAAGTACCATGATAGATCAGCTAAACTAAAAAATATATGTAAATCCATTTGTAAAAGTTGTTCAATATGGCAAGCAGTTTTCATAAACAATTAAAAATTATCATTGCGGCCATCGCAGCGATACCTCACACAAGATAGACATTGTCACATTAAGGCCTCAAATTTGAGCAGAAAGTGGAAAACATAGTGTCTACTAAGAGAGAGAAAAGCTGTCTCTTACATTTAAGTCTTTGAGACAAGACAATTACCACCTTAATAAATTATTGATGAATAACAAGTCCATTCAAATGGAGCTGCAGGCATCAACTAGTACAAAATAAGTTTAAAATAAATGTTAACTCATTTTAAATAGAAAGTAAGCTTCCATAACTAGGGTTTAGTACCTAACTCATTGCACCAGTATACCTAACACAATATTTATAAATATATTGTAATTGTAATGATAACAAAAACGATATAATCAGCTATATCTACATTATTATAAAGTTAATGATAAAAAAGAATATAAAGCATAGCACATTCAAATAAAAAAAAGTCATCTAGTATTGAAAGAAACATTTGAAAATATAATACCTTCCCTAGAACCACTGAATCCGTGACGTTTAATAGTTTCCATCTCAATTTGTACCACCATTGGGAACACTAACTGCATCATTTTCAACATCTCATTTCCAGCTGCCTCTTTGGCTTCATCTAACTTAGAGGCATAGTCTGGTGACTCAAGTGAATCTATAACTTCATTTAATATAGCTCTTACAGTGTGAACAGTCACATTAGAAGGTGACATATTTAGATAAACATTTGTTCTGAAATGTAACATTTTGTTAGTGTAACAAGGAAAAACAAGTTTTAAAATATTATTTAATTTATACCTATCTAGTATATCAAGCGTTTAACCCATTTGTGACTAAACAGGAAATGAGTAGTTGTGTATGGCAAGGCTCAAATGTAACATTTTAAATTATAAAAGAATATGAGAACCGTTTTCTTTATTATCTATAATAGATTTAACATAGTTGACTATCGATTAAAATTATAAATGAGTATTTAAACATGGTTTAACTATTATATGAATGTCTGCTCTTAAATTTAAAACCATATTATTTTAAGGTTTATATCATTTTCTTACATTATTTATTCTTTTAACTATAATTTTTACAAGTTACTTTATACATTAACTCATTTTTAGATGAAAATTTAAAGTAAGTAATGTAGGTTCAATTAATAAAAGTAAAACGACATTTCAAAAGATGATTGAGCTTAGGAATGACATTTAAGTTAAGAAAGAGTCAGTCTGTCATTTAACCACAGATTCGATTTGAGTACAATAAAATGTTTTTTATTAATATATATAGAAATACAAAAAAGTCTACAAGGAATTACAATTTGCGTTGCGGCTATTTCTAGGATATCACTTCTTTAGTGAATTACGTCACAGTTACGTATTAAAAAAGCAGTGGTGCTTTGCAAATCTTGACATGTTATACTGAATTTGAAATAAACAAGTTTTTACAAGTAACAGTAGCTGAGCTTCTTAAAATATTATCTGCCCATATTGATTGGTAGGTGAAGGCAAGCCAACATTTTAGTTCTTCACTACTACTACATTTTCGTGGACGCCTACGAATTGTGAATCATCATTTTTGTATCACACCTATGTAAGCCCCCGTCAAGTCACCCGTGGACCACTTTGGGTACTAAGAATATAAAAGACACTATATAATATTTTAAAATAAAAAATTCTGCCGTATATATAGTGTATTGTAAATAACATTTTAGTTCAATAAACTTAGTGTCTTAGTACAGTTTTTAATAAGGTATTTAAACACGCAACTGTGTACTGTATATTTTTTTATATATATTTTTTAATTTAAATCTATTTTTATTTAGGGACATTTTATTTAATAATATAAAAATCTCAGTCTTTCGTTCCCTAAAACAATCTTCAAACACACAATTATAGCATTTCCTTAATCTTCTAAGAACACTTAAATTTACTTAAATTTATACAACATCTTAGCTACCACAGAACAAGGTTCAGACAATAAACATTGGAAAAGCTCTACATCTCTTAAATTTAAATTATATCGACGAATTAAATCTTGACGGCCCCCGGCATTGCGGACACATTCGTCTAAGAAATGGTGAATAGCATCCTCCACTCCGCACAATTCACAGTTAGGAGAATTTACTTTCTTTATGAGAAAACTGAATTTCTTTAACGGAATATGCCCAGCAAACAACCTAAGAGCAATAACAATTTGTTGATGTGTCATTTTTTTTCACCAAACCATGGGATCTGAGGTAGCTTATTCTGAATAACTTTATACCATATTCCGTTTAATTTTGATCTCCCATCAAAATACTCTTTCCAAATTTTCCTGACTTCCTTTTTGTACTTGATTAACATTTCAAAAAAGTCGGGTAGTATCCTTAAATTTTTACCCTCCACTAATATATTTTCATTTCAATTGTAAAATTTAAGAAATCTGTCTAGGACTAGCGGAAAATATGTCTTATGAAATAATGTTAGATTGATATGGCTAGTTATGAATAAAAAATAATAAAACTTAAAATCTTGCCATCATTTTTTATTTAAAAAGGGGCCAGACGAGATTCATAATAGAAATATCCTTTTTCTTCACATTTTTCTGTAAAAAGAAAAACCACAGAGTGCTTTAAATTGCAATACCTGTCAATGTCATTATCAATTTATTGCTCAAATCAAAACATTGTCTTTATTTTTGTTTATTGAAACATTTTATCATATCTTATCAAAGAAATGTTGTATTTTATCCTGTAATTATCGTATGATAAAGAAAGCTAAATGTTTTTGAAGTGTTCCGTGAATATCAAATAGTCTGGGTTACCTTGTGTTAATTCTTAGTGAGTCACTAACATAAATAAAAAGAGTTTGATAAAGTCAGTGTACTGTGTTTAGTTCTATATTCTATGAATTTGTGAAATTATAAATTATTACTAGAAACTATAAAGATTTTTCTTTTTTTATAGTAATAATGGAAATGGAGGACGATACAGAAAATATAGAAATGAGACCTGCAAATGCACGGCGTACTTTTACCCTAAGAAACAATGTAGCTAGACAGGTTGTTAACTTCATGCCCTCTCGCCAGAATCCACACAGTGAGTACATTGAAAATAATATTTCATTATGAAACTATAATTATTACACTACTTTTTGCTTATTTATTTTCTTTAGAATTAAAGCTAGCAGAAAAAAATATTGAATTTTTTCGATACACAAAAATATTTAATACATTATTTCTATATTTAACTAGTACAAATTATATAGTATAAATATTGGCAGATTTACTTTTACCATATATATTAGCAATTATTGTTACACAAACAAAATTTTGAGCCCTGAGATTTTTCATGCATGTATGTTATAAACATAGTCTTGTTAACATTGGCTAAGCAGTTGAGCTTTTTTAAATTTAATTGAAAAAGAAAGCATTTGTTATATAAATTACACATATTTCTAATTTAACTTTGAAAATACAACCATCACAATACACACTCATGCCAAATAATGTTTCAAGACATATAATGTAACTTTTTGAAAGGCAAACCTTATATTTACTTA
This sequence comes from Podotricha telesiphe, assembly GCA_038994665.1. NCBI lineage: Eukaryota > Metazoa > Arthropoda > Insecta > Lepidoptera > Nymphalidae > Podotricha > Podotricha telesiphe. The sequence goes on along the minus strand of JAOYRR010000290.1, from coordinate 751,068 downwards.
ACACAAGAACATAATGGCACAGTATTACAGGGTCTGTCTGTTAACAGAATTGGTTGTGGGTTTGATTCATTCCCACTCAGGGAAATGAATATATTTAACAACATTTTGATTTCTCTGCTCTGGTAGCACAAGTAAAAGTGTTGAGTTCCGCCACTCCACTTCAGGCAGTAAATGGAGAAAGGACTGTCTTGACACTACATTCTCTCTGGCTAAATTTGGCTTATATTTACTTAACACAAGAACATAATGGCACAGTATTGCAGGGTCTGACTGTGAACACAATTGGTTGTGGGTTTGATTCCCTCCCACTCATGGAAATGATTATATTTAAAATATTTTCATTTCTCCACTCTGGTACCAATGATATAGATGGTAAATTCCACTATTCAACTAATTGGAAAGGACTGTCTTGACACTAGGTTCTCTCTGGCTACTCTAGTAAACGTGAAGCAGAAAAAAAATACAGCATAATTGAAAATTATTTTAAAATATTATTTTTTATATACAGTACTAACCCTAACAATTGCTTTATTTTCATAACCATCTTTGTTCTATGGAAGCTACAATTTATGCATGTTTAAAAATCACATTTTTAAGTGTTATGACACAACCTTAACAAGGGCTAATTAAGTTAGAAGTTTCATAAGAAACAGTATGAATCAAATCTGAATTCCTGTTCTTCTTATTATGCTAAGTGAGCATTGTGCAAGGATGGACGTGTATTAGTTTTTTTTTTGTGGTTTTTGATACTAATATAATTTTTTGTATTTAGTATCTGTGTATTCTTAGGAATTTATTATCTATATTGATAATCAAATGGAAAATCTATTAGGTAATGATTTTATTATTGTTTGATATATTATATCACCCATATATTATACCATCCCATCATTTATTTTTTCCCACATAGTAGGGTGTTCAGAGAGAACCTAGTATCAAGACACTTTATTCTCCACCTATCGCCCGATTTCGAGACATTGCATGTTGAGTGGCGGGCTTCAATGCCGAGCTCACTGCTGATAATAATTAATAAAAAGATGGTACTGGATTATTTTTTATCATTAGTGTGTATAAACGTACAATTTGCAATGATGCCATTGTGGTGCAGTGAAATAAAAGTCTGACTGTAAACGAGATACCATTGGTTGTGGGTTACGTCTTATTTTGGGGGAAAGGTTATGTTTAAATAATTTTCATTTCTCTACTCTGGACAGACAAATGTCCGCTACTCAACATTTAATGTCTCGAATCGGGGCGGAACTGAAAACCCGAGGGTATTGATTGACACTTTCTGACCACCCTTCTGAGCCGCAGTTAAAAGTTCACACTTTTAGCTGTAAAAATATCTTTATAATTCATATTTCATATTTTTTTATATTACTTTTTATCTTTACATATCTTTATATATCTTATAACTTATTTTTGGGGCATTGTGAGGTAGGCAAAGAGAACCTAGTGTCTCATTCCATTCTCCCATTCTCTGCATTCTTCCCAGCCTAACTCAACGCCGTACTTTGTCTTATCACAGATAAGAAATGATAATAATTTAAGTATAATCATTTTACCGATTGAGAATCGAACCGACAGCCAGTCACGCTTATAGTCAGACGCAGTCCTACTGCGCCACGACGGTCTAATATGTATTTTTTAATAGAAAAAAATGTTCTTTTTCACACAAGATACGCTTAGACTACGTCGAGTTAACAGTGAACAACATGAGCTTTTCCAAGCATCGATGTCAGACACTCCTGACGCGGTCGATAAACAGGCTAACATTATCGTGCGGGAGATGGAACAGCATCACCAACTTATGGAGGACAACCCATTATCTGAAGAGTTGAGAAGGTGAGTGGGATCGGAAAACAGGGAGTAGTGGCGTGTCTGATTATGGGTAATGGTAGTAAATTGAAGTTGCATTTGGATAACGATTCATATTAATAAGAGGATAATAAAGAAAATAGTAAAAAAAATTGAGGCTATCGTAATGCCGTAGATAGTGTACGAGTGTTCCTGCGATGGTTTTGGAGTCTATCTCGTGGTTAGTCCCACGTGGTTATAACTTAAAATTATTTTCAGGGAAGCGCTACGAGATCTACCTCAAGGGTTAACCATGAAACGAAACGTTCGCGCCAAGTTATCAGCGTCTGTTAGTTTGCGATCTAAGCAACGTCCGATATCCATGTTCAAGAGGATGAAGTACAGGATCAGTTTTGCTTGGAAAAGAGTAAGATAGGGATGCCTTTGGGTTAAAATATGATTTTAAAAAAAATTAAGAAAAACATATTAGTAACGTAATATTTTGAACGAACACGCGCCTTTGGATACGAACCCGCGCCTCTTGAAAACCATTCAAGCACACCAAGAACCATTAAGCTATACTTTCTTACCAAGTCGTACGTTGCAATTCTTAAAATTTGTTTTTTGATAGCATCTCTTTACCTACCACGCGCGCTTTTGCTACCACGGTCACACTTTTTCTTTTTATTGGTATTGCTCTTGACAAAATAGTCGTGGTCAACATGCTGTTTGAATTCTACGGGACAGGTACAGCTCGCCGTACGAATGATTTCCGCCATTTCTTACCGTTCTAAGTCATGCTCGTGTGCATTACTACTGACTTTCTGTCCGGTCTGTCCACCGCGACGTGATTCGTGACGTCATGATTTCGCTTTGAGCTGTGATCAAACAGCTTTAGTATGTGGATCCGTACTTCACTTTGATAGCTTGATGTTGAGACTATGTACGTTCAAATTACAACTGAGCATAGATAGACATAAGAAACTCATAAATTGTAGATTTTTCATCACTAACTGCATTTTTGTTTATGTTACATGAAAAATACTAAACTTTATAACATTGTCTTACACGATTTCTAAAATATATAGCATCTTTTCCACCTTCACCATATGTTCCATCCAGTCTCGTGACCGCTCCCGTGAGTTCTTCTTTTCCATCGAGCTCTGGTACGAAGCAATCAGGAACATCGAAGGCAACCTTGGGTCCGCTGTTGGCTCCTACTTCCATCTCCTGAGGTGGCTGTTTGGAGTTAACCTGATGCTTTCCATCCTCATCATCAGCTTTGTTGTGGTTCCTCAAACATTATATAATAGTAGAAGGAATTATACTAATATTTTGGCGCCTTTGGATTTTATCAGTGGGATGGTGAGTTTTTTTTTTGTATTCGAATTAATATTGATAACTAGACCCGACAAACATCTTGTTTTAGCAATAAATAGCTAATTAAATTTTTTAGAAATCTAATTAAAGTTCTAACGCAACAGGATTCGAATCCACGCCTCTGGGAAACTGTCCAAGAGCTCTGACCGTTAAGCCGTGCGTTCTACATCCGGCTGCGTTGAAATTCTTAAACGCCTATTACAACTTATTTTTGATGTTAGCATCTCTGTAGAGAGATTTTTACAAATTTCAGCTACCCAATGAGTATTCTCGAAACAAACGTTAAATTATTTTTCAGGGTGGACTGGAGGATACGTTACTATTTTACGGACATTACCACAATGGCCCCGTGAACAATGGCCCTTTGCACTACAACATGCCCTTCGCGTATTTCTTCACCATGCTGTGTCTATATTTGATGTTCTTTGCAGTGCTTTGTTATAGGTGAGTTGTTTTTTCGTTGAATTAATATATTTTTTTAATTATATTGTATAAGGTATATTGAGACCGTGACGCAGTGGGACAGTGTCTGTCTGTGAACAGTTGTGGGTTCGAACCTCACTCGGAGGAATAATTAAATCGTTGATTTCCGCCACTCAAGATTTCCGCCTCTCTGTTTTCATCCCGAATTCGATTCGAATTCGGGGTGAAAACGGAGAACGGAGTATATCGACACACAGTTGTTCTCTACTTAACCTTCTTTAAAATGCTATACAAATCTAGATTCCGCAAACTAATAAAGATATCACTGGTAATAGCTGCTGATATAAGGCAAAAGAGTAGTGCAATAATAATTATATTTCTTCTATTACTTAAGCTACTCTTTTTTTTGTTTATAGAAAACGAATAATTTTTTTAACGTACCGGAACTCGAATCCGCGTCTGTTGGAAGCCGTCCAAGCGCTCTGATCGCATAAGCCATACGTTTTACATCCGGCTACTTCGAAATTGTTACCAATTATTTTTGTAGTTAGCATCTCCGTAGAGAGAATATTACAAACATGTGCTACCCAATGATAATTTCTGACAATCGTTTGTCAATAGAGTATGATATTTATTGAACATTTCTATTATTTTAAAATTCAAACACTCGCTTCGCATTCAAAATATCGCTCTACAGGGATACTAAGAACAAAAACTTATTTAAGTTATAACAAGAGAATAAGAAGTTCAAAGAGGCTGGATAGAACCCATGGCTTAGCGGTCAGAGAACGGTTACCAAAAGGTGCAGGTTCGAATCCCGCTGCGTTAAAAAAATTGTACGTCTACTAAAAATGTTATTCAATTTCCTAGTTTGTAAATAACACTTTAAAATAATAATTAACATAATGTTATTATTACCGTCACTTAGAACAGCGTATTCGTACCGGCGTAACTTCATAGAGCCGGCTGGTGGTGGAGGAGAGTCGCTGCGACAGGCCCTAGCTACTAAATTGTTCTGTGGGTGGGATTTTGGTATAGCCAGCCCCAGTTCTGCCGCGTTGGCTGCTGGAGCTCTGTATCATGAGTTCAAGGTAAGTAATATTAAGATATCATTGGAATTTGATTTTTTTTTTTAAAGTGTTGTTTATTTAGATGGGATTAGAAAGTAATAAATAGAGGCCATCGTGGCGCAGTAAGTACGTGTGACTGTAAATGCGATTGGTTGTGGGTTCGATTCTCATACGTAGGATTGATTATAATTTATTTATTTAGATTTTTCCGCTCTGGTAAGTTCCTAAACTTAACACGCGATATCTCGTATTTAGGCCGAAAGTGGAGAACTTCTCTGCAAGAGTCTTGACACAAGGCTTTCTCTGACTACCCGACTTTGCGGGAAAAAGCGTGAAGCTGAAAAAAAGAATTATATATAATTGTATATTAAAGCATATCGTTATTATTTGTATCCTTAGTTAGATTAACTTAACACGTGAAATAAATATTTGTAGATGAAAACCTATGAAATTGGGTCGTGTTTGGATTTAAACCCTCGCCTCGACTTAAACGTTTTAGTTTATAAAACGTTTTATGTTATTTAAATTTTTATCTACAAAAAATATAAAAGAAAAGATTATTTTAAGTTTTAAGTTTTATAAAAAAAAACTTATTGACATATTACAAACATTAAATCAATTGACCTAGATATTGCCATCCGATATCTCCTTATTCCAGGAACTCCTCGCCGAACAGAACCGGAAGCAGATCACCACCACACCCTGGATAGCCTTTGGGAGACGAACCATCAACACGCTGGTCACGACCGCCACCCTGGTCGCCATATTTGGTGTTCACTACGCCCTCTGGCGACTCCTCAGTGAGGAGATAGGCGGAGGGACCGATCACTACATCTATATATCGATGATCATAACGGCAGTGGTGTGTGTTTGTCCGCTACTGCTTAATGTTGTAGTTAAGTGAGTTCTTAGCCTTTTGTGTTTTTATTTGACAGCATTTTCTTTTATTATCTGTCCTTGTCACTTTTTATATATTTTGCAGTTTTATTTTTATTTTTAAACAATTATCTGTATTAATACACGAAGGAAACACCTTGTACGCCTTTATAAGAAAATTACGCGGACGGAGGGGTATTAAATTTGTCACATTTATACTTATATAGAGAAGATGTGCAGAATTCTAATATTTTTTAATAAATGCATAATAAATACATTACATTAATTAAATCAATATTACACACACTACCATGTGTTCGACATACACTTATGTATAAAGTGACATACACGTTGCTAAGGCAACGCGTGTTTACGCGTCAACGGGACATCTAGTTACAATAATAAAACACAATATTTTAAATTTTAGAGGCCATCGTTGTCCAGTGGCACTCTGTCTGACTGTAAATGCGATTGATTGTGGGTTCGATATCTACTCGTAATGTTTGTATTTCAAATATTTTCATTTCAATCACGCGATGCCTTTATTTAGCGCCGGAAGCGGAGAATGTAGTGTCTTGGCACAGAGTCTTTTGACTAACGGGTTATTGCGAAGTATTTTTGGTCACTAAGTATTTTCTAATCGTATGGGCTATCGAGGCGCAGTAGTATAGTGTCTTACTATTTACGCGATGGTCGTGGTTTCGATTTCCACTCAGTGGAATGATTGTATTAAAATTATTTTCATATCTCCACTCTGTTGAGAAGACTGTAGCTGGGCGTCGAGTTCCGCCACTCAACACGCAACACGCTGTGTCTCGTATCTTGGACAAATTACGTATTTAAATGCCGTAACTGAACGCTGCGTTATATCTGATCGATTATTGACTTGCTTTGAACAAACTTACCTTAACTTCTTTAAATTGTAACTTTTTCAACCAATATTTTCTATCAGGCTAGAGTACTACGACGTCCGGACAGCTTTCTACGTGACGACAGCCAGGACTTGGCTGTTAGATATCGGTATATTACTACTGTTGCTGTTCTATTGGGCGAGGTCGGGAGACACGGTGAGTCTAGAATCTAGGAGATATATACACACCCGCTCGCGTCTTCGCCTGCGTAAAGTACAAGTCTACTGTAACTATTTAGTTTTTTCACCAGCCTGCGTACTCGCCTGAACATGAACACTGCTTAAATTGTTATAACTTATTTTTATGAATCGACTGAAATTAAATAGACACTAAATGTTAAGGCAAGTATACTTCAACACAATAGACAAAATTGCATTTAATAAATTTAAGCCATTTCTGAGATTAGCGTGCACAAACAAACAGATAAACAGAAGCGAAATTCATAAATCTTCTATGTACAGACAGCGATCAGTTACATTTTTATTATATATATATATATATATATATATATATATTCTTTGTACATAACGTTGTGTCTTTGTAAATCTACATTAAAAATGCCATCGTGGCACAGTAAAACAACGCGATCGGTTGTCGGTTCGATTCCCACCACCAAGTATTATTATATTGAAATTATTTTCATTTTTTCCTCTCTGGTGACAAAGTGTTTCGTTGAGCTCCGTCGATATCGAAAAGCGGAGGACGGAGTGTTTCGACACTAGGTTCTCTTTAACTCCCCGCTATGCAGGAATATTAAGCAGTTACATTTTTCCAGTGTTGGGAAACTCGTGTGGGACAAGAGGCGTATCGTTTGGTTGTACTGGACGCTTTCATTTCACTCCTGGTTTTACCTGCCATTGAATTTGCGAGAGCTTTGCTGTTTAGGTAAGTGCTGATTAAAGAATCAGATTTTGTTTAAAAAGAGTTTGTAGTATTTAGCTCGGTGGGTTAAGTGGTAATTTTTATATCTAGTTTTATTTAAAATGAAGAAGTGAGGAACTGCAAAATTTTTTTTTTCAGCTTCACGTATTTTCTTTCCCACATAGCAGGGTAGGCAGAGCGAGCCTAGTGTCAATACACTCGGTTCTTCAGTTTCCACCCGAATCCGAAACATTGTGTGTTGAGTGACAGAGCTCAACGCCGTGCTTTGTCTCGTCTACCAAAGCGCATAAATAAGAATAATTTAAATATAACCATTTCCCTGAGCGGGGATCGAACCCACAACCAATCGGGTTTTGAAATTCCGAAATATTAAGTTTTATTTAGTGTGTCAGTTACTTACTAACGAACTGACCGGAAACAGTTATTTTCCAATAACTATTCCGTTATTATATGAATAATCTAGTATAAGACTATATGTTATTAATATGTGAAGCAAAACCTTTTACGACAATTACGCGGACGGAGAAGTATGCAATTTGGATATTATTTAAAAATAATACATAAAAGCACATTAGAATATATATTACACACACTACCATGTGTATGGCATACACGTCAGTTTAAAGTAACATACATAGTGTTTGCGCGTGAACGAGGCTACTACTAATAATAAGCTGCAGTGCGTTTTCTTCTCCTTACGTTACAGGATGAAGGTACTCGGTTCAGCTCCCGAGTTCGACATCGCCTACAACTCGTTGACGCTGATCTACAATCAGTCGCTGTTGTGGGCGGGGCTCGCGTTCTCTCCGCTTTTGGCGATCGCCCTCCTCGCGAAGTGCCTGCTGCTGTTCTACGTGAAGAAATTCTCCGCTCTCCGCGCGTGCCAGACTGGGAGGAAGGTGAGTTGGCTCTGTGCGTCCGGCCTGAGTGGCGGTGGTTTGTTCATGCGTCGTGGTGTGTTATGTTAATTGCAGGTGTGGCGCGCTGCGCAGACGCAGGCCGTGCTGTACTTGCTGGTGACGCTCTCGCTCTTCGCCACGCTCTTCGTTCTCGGCTCGCTGTTCCTGGGGTGAGCTTATTTGGTTACCATAGACGGTGTTCGCACACTTATTAGAATCAATTATGTACACGATAAAACACTAGGTGTACACACAAAACCAGTTTTATTATAGCCTGTAAAGCTACAGACGAGGCTTTTATACTAGTTTTCCGATCCCACTTCTGTTGCATTATTTTACAATTGCCTTACAGTATGTATGAGGGTTCAAAGGGTTGTTAAACGAACGGACTGTTAAATATTGTAGTAGAAGAGGAATTAGATGATATTTATGTATTTATATAATATAAAAAAAAATATGGCAATTTTTTTTTAAAGATATCCCAAAATATAGTGGGTTTTAAGGTTTATATAATATAAAGGCCTCTTGGCCCCTGTTTTGCGTATAATTTGCGGACAGAAAATGACATTTGGGATAGTTAAAGTTTATGCATAGAGAAGAAGTGTAGAAAGCAAATGTTTTTTTTTTATAATAACGTATTCGAAATAAATTAATAACGACAATATTACATACACTACTAATGTGTTCGACATACACTTTTGAATAAACTGACGTACAAGATGCCAAAAGTATCGCGTGTATTAAAAAAAAATACAAAAATTGTTTTCAACTATTGTTGTTTTTGATGGTATGTTTGCCATTCCAAAGTTAAATTAAGTTAGAAAAGTCGCTATAAATGAATTTTATTAGTTTCCATATATTATAGTACGTGTATTATATATATGTATGGAGAGAACTTAGTGTCAAGACACCATATATCCATACCACACCATACAATTTATACATTCCCAGGTCATCTTCGTCCTGTGGCCCTCTACGAGAGTACCCTCATGTATACGAAGTTCTAAGCGAAGGCCTGTTAAAACTCTCCCAACGCTCTGCTCTCCGCAATTTCATACATTTCGTAACCAGACCCGGGTCCATTGGGTTTGTCATGTTGGCACTTTGGTGAGTTGTCCTTGCTGTTTTTACTTATTTTTTTAAAAGGTTAAATAATTTTACTTTTTTATTTTTGTTACACATTTATTATTGAAATTATGAATCGATATATGAATCGATTTTGATGAAATTGATCTAAGCTTACAAAGTGGTACATTTTTGTGTTAGTTAGTAGTTGGATAAATTAGTAATTAGTCTTAGTTATTAGAACAATTTTAATTTAATATTTTTTTATATAAAAATTGCATATTAAATAATAAAAAAAAATTGAATAAAAAATTAAAAAAAGTTTGCTAGCAGAGCGTGGTTTCGATCCACGGACCTCTGGGTTATGGGCCCAGCACGCTTCCACTGCGCCACTCTGCTCTGTACAAGTGTCTCGAAATAGCGCACTTGCCTCTTCTCGTATGGTAATACGTCTTGTATTGCGAAATGAAGATATTCAAAACAACTAGTGTTGAAATTTAAATATTTTTAGATTTATACATTATATTATATTGTCATTAATAAATGTCACTGTTATGAAATAACTGGCTTAGCTTAATTTGAATTTAGCTTTAGTTATGAGTTATAATATATGTCAATGTAGTAAACTGTTGAAAACCCAAGTAATATTAATGAAAAGAAGGGTTAAGGGGGAGAGGGAAGTGGGAGGGGAAACAGACCAGGTGCTTGTGGCAGTTATATATTTTTTTATACCGTTTTCCTCTTACCGCCCGAATTCGAGATATTGATGGGCGAAAACAAACGCCGCGTTTTGTTTGGCCAGAACCGGGTTATGAAAATTAAAATAATTGAAATATAATTATTACCTTGAGTTGGGATCGAACCTACAACTATGTGCTTACAGTCGAATATGGTTGTGTCAGTATACGCGATGGTTTTAGGCAATGGCAATATCTCGAAATTGTCTTTGGGCAGAAATAGAGAAGAGAGTGTATTGACACTAAAGTCTCTCTCTTTAAAGACGAACTATATTATATTGAAATGAAACTATTTTTAACCGGATTAATCGCGTATAATATTGATATTTGAAAATACATTTTAGAACCCGACGTTTCGAACACTACAGTATTTTGCAAGAATCCAGGGCAGTACGCGAGGCAACTAAGAAACCGTTGGCGGTACTTGAGATAATAATTGTATCAAATGACAGACAAGTGCCATCTCAGTCTACCCGCGAGTGTGACCACGGACTACTGTAAAGTGTTCGAAACGTGGGTTCTAAAATGTTTCAATTTTCGAATACCAAAATTAAACGCGATTAATCCGGTTAAAAATGGTTTAATTTCAAAATGTGTAATAATCGTGAAAATCAAAGAAGTTATATTATATTGTATGTTCTTTTGAAATTTGTTTATTTTAGCGTGGTAGTATATATAATGCGGGCTAGATCGGTCGCGCAGCGCTCCATGGTCGGGATGCTGAGGCGCATGTTGAGATTGCAAGCGAAAGACAAAGACTTTCTACTCTCTGCCATAGAGAAAGTGTCTAATGGAGGTTTGTGAGGTTTTTATTTTTTAAATGTGTTACAAACTGTGACGGTACTGTTCTACACATTATACGTCATAGGCACAGGAGAGAGTTTCCGCTTTCAGTTCGAATTCCAGACATTGCTTGTTGAGTGGCGAAACTCAATGCCGCTTTGTGTTTAAGCGAAGCAGGAAAATGAGAAATATAATCATTATGAGATTATTACAAAAAGTAAATTATATCTAGGTATTTTGTAATAAAGTACAAAAATGCAATTTAATTACATTTTTCTAATAAAAATATTTAAGAGTTTACGTCATCTAATATTTTCTATTTAAAAAATACTGAGATGTATGGCTTCATACAAAAAAATGAATATTTTTTTTAAATTCAGAATGGCTATACAGTCCAAAACCAGACCAAGGCCCCCAAGAAGGGCCAGAGAGTCACACTTGGAAGTATTTACACGAGGTCAGAAAACCCTCCAACGCTGGCTATAATTTCGACGCGTCCAGACTCAGTCACTCCTTTCTAGACCGACCTAGATCTTATATAAAAGAGAGACCTAGCTCTTACGGAGAGAGGAAGTCGGAGGATGGCGATACTGACAGCTCGTTCAGTTGGCAAGGATCGAGCAGCTATTTAAATAAAAATGCCAATGGAAATAATTGATGGGTGAGTTTTATTTTGTAGGGATTTTATGGAGCACCGTTGCCGTAATAAAAAACGAACTCCGTAAATTTAAGCGAATCTTGTAAAATAGTTTTGGATGTTTTCGGATATGGACGGAGTCGAGTCCAAATGAGAGTATGTATATACTATTACAGATTGATTGAAAAACAAACGCACTCGGGATTAAAGAAAATGTCATACAAAAAGAATTTAATTAATTTATATGCTTTCCTCAAAAATGTTATATCCGTAACCGAAATTATCCGAAACTAACGGATAATCCGAAGTAGTTTAATATCCGTAACTGAAACTGATTTAGTATTTATCCTATATCTGTTTGTTCGATGTTACATCAGTAAAATCCCTGAATTTTAGTATGTTAATTTTAGAATATATTAATTATTGTTTGTAGAGATTTTTTGCAGTGGACTTTTTTAAAAAAATATATATTGTGTATGTATGAGGTAAAAGTGTTATTATATAGAGTTTTCTCTTTATGATATATAGTGTTATATTTACAAAAAAAACATTTCTTTATAAGTATATTTTCGGACCAGGCGTGAATGAGTTGATAAATTAGGAATTCTTTATTTGGTAGGACACACAGTTTTTAAGTTTATTTTTTATGGACTTCGTTCTATGTTATCTGAAGACTCTGTTGTTGTATTTGCTTGATTTTTTTTTGAATTATCATTTATTTACTATACATGAGTATGAGTAAAATAAAATTCTAATTCTTGTTAATCCATACTAATATTATAAATTAACTGATTGTGATGAAATTTACGAGGGTCTTGGGATAAACATATTTTTCTTCCATATTTTTTTTAGTTCTACCAAGAATTACATTGTTTTGCGAACAGGCCGCCGAAAATACGAAACAGCTATAGTTCACGCGGGTGGAGTCGCGAACGGGATGCTAGTATTTATATAATTCGATCTATTAACCTATTCACGACTGATTTATAATGTGATAAATATGGGATTTAAATCAAGCTATGATTATTCAATAAATATTTAATTCATATTCAAAACTAATAATATAAACGTATCAGTGGCGAAGTGTGAGATTGTTGTATACGAGAAGCTGCTAGAAATGAATATAACAAGTCTAGGACGATAATATTGAAACTAAACGTTTTTATGTTGAAATTCTCTTGTGTCAATTAAAACAGATTTTTTTAGTGGTTTGTTTTAGATAATTACATATTAATATATATATATATAATTCTTCAATTTCTTTTAAGTGCCACAAAACGCTCTATTGATGGATCAATTTTCAATCAAATATGTTTTAGTGTTTAGAGTATTGTCTAAAAGCATATAGCTTATTTTAATAAACTGTTGTCAATTAATTAAACTAAAAATATCCATGACTTGAAAAGTAATTTATTATTTATCATATTTATATAAATGTACAATAAGATGCGATTTTAAGTATTTTTTTTTTATATATAATAAACAAAAGAAAGAAGCTTCTTCATTCACTAGAATCAGTGTTAATATATTTTTTTATGTCTATCATCGGTGTACTTGCAAATGTCGCTGTGTTAAAGTGTTTTTTTCCGATTTGGTTCAGTTTGAGTACAGTAATTAATTTAATGTTTAAAGAGTTATATAATACAGCAAAGTTTTTTTTTTTGCTTCACTCTTTGTATAGCATGGAGTAGAGAGAGACCTTATGGAGCACTTCTCCACTTCCGCGCTCGAATCCGGGACATTGCATGTTGAGTGGCGGAACTCAACGCCGTACTTTGTGCTACCAGATCGGAGAAATTAAATAATTTAAATATTAGAATCAGGAATCGAACCCACAACTGTAGAGTATACAGTTAGAGCTTTAATATGTTATCTATTCAAAAGTAATGTTTAACGATGTAAATAGTGCGTAAGGATCAATTAGTATATATATATATATATTTTAAAATAAAATATGACGAAATATTATTAATGCGAAAGTAACTCTTGTCTGTCTGTGACGTCATCGCGACCAAACCGGTGAACCGATTGTGATGAAATTTTATATATAGATACTTGGTCTTGGGATGAACACAGGCTTTTGTTTTTCCATGAATTTCATTGTTTTACGAGAATGCCGCTGAAAATAAGAAACGGCTTTAATTGGAGGGGGTTGCTAGTTTTTATATAATACGTATTTATTTATATATACGTGTTTATTTACAAGCTTTTTTCTTATATTGAATAAGTGCTAAAGTTATTGACATTTTTTTTTATTTACACTGACACTGATTCTAGCTGTTTTAGATAGTAGTTTTTTTTTAAATATACGTATAATCTATTATATTATTAAATTTTCAACGAAATATTTAAAATATGCTATAAATTGTAAGGAATTTATATAATTTGTCTTCCAATTATATATTATGCATAATAAGAAACTGTTGTATTTTTTTTAATTTTTTTAATAATCTGTGCCAAAAAAGTATATCATAATTATGTATTGTTATAATATTAAATTGATTTTAAATCTATATTTTTTACAAGTATGTAACTAAATTAAATTAAATTATATACAAACTGCTATTTTTATATATGAATTTTCTATAATAATTAGTTAAATTATAAATAAAGTCTTCCTTTACATCAGTATTGTATATGAAAAATAATTTTAATATATTCAAACTATCTGGTGTTAATTTTTTATATATTGTTTAAATTTTGAAATGGAATTTAATATTTGTAAGTAAATAAGACAATAAAACTTCGACATATATTTTGTTTTTACTTTTATAACCTATAATTTATTATATAGTATAATATCCATCGATATAGTAATATAGTATAGTATAATATAATATCATTCCATATTCGTCAAAGAGGAAGGCGTTGATGTTAAATAGAAATGGATGGTGACAAAGTATCTGTGGGTTGCAGGTTCAAATTTCGACCTATCGAAATATCAAACAATACTGTATATTGAATAGATAGCTAATGTTTTTTTTCAGAGTCACGCCTATTTCCGCAAAGGAGGGTAGTCAAAGAGAACCCAGTGTCAAGACCCTGTCTTTCTTCACTTTTCGAAATCGAGATACTGCATAGTGAGTGAGTGAGTGGCGGAAGACAGTCCCGCGCTTTGTCTTGCCACAGCGAGGAAATTAAAATAATTTAAATATAATCATACACCTGAGTGGGGACCGAACTCACAACCAATCACGTTTACAGTCAGATGATGTCCCATTCCGCCACAATGGCGTCACTACTTACGTATAAGTTATTTTATTAATATATAAATAAAATTTCTAAATTTTCTATATATAAATTAATTATATCATATGATAAACGAGACTTAGACGTTTTAAACACTGTCAGTCGTAATTTTTTTTTTTACCCTATTTAGTATCCGGATTGGCAGAAAGAACTAAGTAAGTACAGTAAACTAAGATTTTTCATTAATCAAAAGTAGTGAGTTTTGAAATGAAACTATTTTCAACTGGATTAATCGCATATATAATTGGTATTCGAAAATACGTCTTAGAAACCCGTCACAATAGTCCGTGGTCACAGGTAGGCTCGTGCAGGCAGGTAAAAAATAGTTTCATTTCAAAATGTGTAAAAGTCGCGATAACCAAATATCTTATTAGCAAAAGAAGTGCTATTAAATATTGAAATGTTACATTATTTGGTCTGTCTATAATGATAACATTTACCTTGATATTTTAATAATAGATATAATAATGATAACTTTTTTACTGTTATAAAACAGTAAAAAAAAACAGCGAGATGAAGAATGGATATAATGTAATAGTTGTGGATATAATATAATGTAATGTAATGGTAATTGGGGCTCGGATTCGGGCCGAAAGTAAAGGACGGAGTGTATTGACACTAGGTTCTCTTTGCATACCGTGATATGCGGAAAGAAACTTGAAGCTGATATAGAATATATAAATTTATGATTTTTTAAATTATTGTCTTTCTGAAGGTACATGCTAACCTCAGGAACTGCTTTATGGATATGAATAAAATCTTATCTGTGTATAACTTAGGCTTTCATAGAGTACAATATATTTTTAAAGATTGGCATAGGAACCTGACGTAGAAATAAAAAAATATCTAAACTATATGAAATAGTCAAATGGTATTGCCTTAGCAAAATATATTCAGTATACTAATTCCATTCCAATTCGCAGCTTCTACCTATACTTATAAAATAGCTTGTTGGCAAATAAAAGTCAATTATAATATACCAGTTAAAGTCTAAAGCCTAAGCAGAACTTATTCAGTGTGATGATTCTTCTGTAGACTTTATAAGATGATCAGCATTTATTGTTGGCGTACAAATATCATACAACATAGAACATAGAGAAGAGGCGTCAAAAAAAAAAGAAAGCTAAAAGCTTTGGGCCCAATTTTTGACGAAAGAACTATCCGTCGTGGTGGTAAAGATGCCGAAACACATGGCGGGAGGTCGAAAGGACCACGCAAATGGAATCGCGTGCGGCAACTAGTTTTTTATATTTTACATATTATATTGCATGCTTCCGTTGTCAAAACTGTAACACTGTAGTACCTTTGGTCAAAAGAAAAAAAAATTACGTTGCCATGACAACGCGTCACCTGTTGTTATTTAATTTAATGTCACTCACTTGACGTGAAAATATATTCTGATAAAATGACTGAATATTAAGTTGTTTATTTGATATTTTTTATTAGAACGGTTAGTAAAAATAATTGTTTTTATAATATATAGTATTGTCGTTGAGTGTTCGTAATGTATATGTTAATTATTATTTTGAATATAATAGAAGCTATTTATACTTTATATATAACTTGATATGTTATAGATCTAGACACCATATGTACAGGGCTTTTAAAATATGAATTTTACACAAACATAAGCAAGTGTTACAAATAAATTAACCTATAAAAAAACCTATAAAAAAAATTTAGCTATAAACATATAAAGAAGGCGGTATTAGTAAGATTTTTGCTAATTTAGTAAGCTATCTTCTAGAGAGAGCATGTACAGTGTAAGTGCGGACTTTAAAGGTACCTTAATCCTATACTTGTGTCACAAGTCCCAGACTCCGGCCCGAGTTTCTCCCTGCAACATTTACGTCATAATAACGGAACCCAACGCCGCGCTTTGTCTTACTAGATCGGAGAATTAAAAATAAAGTAAATAAAGATTAAAAAAATGGCTGGGTAACCAGAGTTAGCGGCAATTTATCTTATAAATAACATTGACAGACAGACGACAATAATATATTTTGAACTGAGATTAGATTCGATTTCTTTATGATAGCCAACTGAGCCAGCTTTAACTGTACCAATACACCACAGATTACTTCACCAATGTCAGTTTGTATGGAGACCATTCCTTTTTAAGCGCATATGGCCTTTTTGCGTGACGAGATTTCTAACATTAGTATTTTAATAAAAAAATATAAATATTTTTATGAAAGAATCTAAATACACAAACTAATAAGTTCTTTGATTTTCACGATTATTACACATATTGAAATGAAACTATTTTTAACCGGATTAATCCCGTATAATATTGGTATTCGAAAATACATTTTAGAACCCGACGTTTCGAACACTTTACAGTAGTCCGTGGTCACAGGTCTACCTGTATTTTTGAATACCAATAGTATACACGATTAATCCGGTTAAAAATAGTTTCATTTCAAAATACACAAACTAAGTTAAGACCAGGTCTAGTTATTTGACTATTGTTATAGAATTAATTGAATTTAGTCAACATTACATTATCTTTATTGCAAAAACATATCTAATAAAATTCTTAAAGAAACTCGCAAAATATAATTTATTTCAAAATAATTCAAGTTAAAATGGCGAGTGGTGACCGTAAACGCCAGGCGCCGTCAACTTCGAAAGCCGGTTTGGGGTAGTACGACCAAATGCCCCTCAAGATTTATACCCCCGGTTAGGAAGCAGCCAGGGTTACCCTGGATGCCCCGCGCTGGATATGACGAGGGAACTGGGTCAGGGACAATCCATTGCTACGAGCAGCTAAGAATTACTATCCTGAAGGTAAATTACATAACTATCAAATAAATTACAGTAGTTTTTGCATAGGGTTAGGAATTTTCTTACAAGATCTCACATGAGGAATTAAGAAAAGGCAGTCAGTTGTTACATCTATTGACAGTTATTACTCCCAAGGTATGAAATTTACAATTATTATTTTAATATTTAGTGCTCGCATGTTATAAATGCGGGATAGGAATAGCCAGGGATAGTGCCAATTCAACGGTGTATACTTTTTCGCAATAACTTTTGCCTATCGGCAATAATTCTCTGTAACATATTGCCTGGGAACTGTACTGGTTGCGACATCAAGAACACCGTGTCGATCGCCCTCATGGATTGTGTGCGACACTTCTGGCTCAAGCCTCGAGCAGGAGTCACAAGGCTAATTAGTTATTAGTTTTTTTATCATATCTTATATTAATAAATAATTTTAAACGTATTTTTTTGCGCTTCTCGGGCTAGCTCATATCAACTCGCATGTATAACTTGAACATGTGTGTCACATTTTTATATAAAAATTTAAATTATTTATAAATATTATATTTTGGAGATTTTGAATAAAGGAAATAAAGTTTCAAAATCCATATTTGACTTTTTTCTTACAAGTAATAGTTGTATAATAAACACAAGCTCCCCTAGCGGGGTAGTCGCTGGAGTGGAGAGGACTGGAGCGCCGAACGCTACTTTCCCTGCATACTTCTTTCGTCTCTATCACTGTCAATAATTTCTTCATATATTACGATCGATTGTCCTCTTGTAGTAAACATTACAACTGCGCCACTTTTAATGTATTTTTGTCAATCATTTGGCCACACATGAATAAAATTGACGAGTTAAAACAAAATATATAAAGTGAAAGTTTTAAATATACTATTAATTTAAATTTTATATATTTCAAGGTCACAGTGAGGGTGGCTGTAGCGAGTTCCCTCCGCTGATGCAGGCCAAGTCCTGGACCAGAGGCGTCCCTTACAGAGATGGCATTAACCATGCAAAACCTGTTGATTCTATCGGTGAATAATATTTTTTAATTTTTATATACCTACATCAAACATATAAAACCTAGAGTACAAACATTCCATTCTCCACATTGAGTACATTTAAAGGCACTGGATAGTCGAAGTTGCATTTTGTCTAATTTCGACTGGACAAAGTTAAAATTTATTTTCCTTTCTATGATATATTTTAAGGTAATTGCTATACAAGGTCTACAAAAAGCTTGAGAGCAGTGAATATGCCGCCAAAGAAACGACCCCCTCCACAATTGTATGGGCCGTTAGGACCAAATGGTGAGGTACAGTTTCCGCCTATAAAATCTTGGGAGGAAAAAGAGAAAGATAAATTGGAAGCACTGAAGAAGGAGAAAGAGAAGAATAAGTTGCCAAAAGGTAAAACTCATATTTTACTTTTTTTATTATCTATATATATAATACAACTGTAACTGATTGCTGTCTGTACATGGAAGATATATGAAAAAAAAAAATATTGGGTGCATTTATCAATGTAATAGAACCCAAAACAATGGTTATTATTTTCTTTTCTGATTTTCTGTTTATCTGTGCTTTGTGCACGCTAAGAATATTTCTGAGAACAGAGAATAGCAACAGAAAAAGTTACAACCATTTAAATTATAAATTTAAGCAAAGTTAGTGGTTTGAGTGAGAACGCGGGCGGGCCAAAAAACATAATAGGTTAGTTGTGTATTTTAAGCAGGCAAACACGCGAGAGAGTCGCAAGTTTTTAATATATTTTTTCATTACACATACTGTACTGGACTTGGTAAGGTCTAGATTACCTACTCGTTAATAGACACTGCATCCTGGCAAAGATATACAATGGCGTTTAATGTCAAATTATTTTTTTCTCAGCGAGATTTGAACTTAAAGACTTGTTTGTTAGGCTTAGTTCTATTAGAAGATTTGGTATCCGGAGCGTATGAAAGAAGAAAAGCAGCAGAAGCAGAAGCAAAGAGAAAGAGAATAGAAAAGAAACGGAAAGAGAAAGCCGATGCTGAGTTAGCAGCACAGGAAGCATTAAAGAAGTATTATTTTTATTTATAATGATCGAAAGTGTCTTAAGTTACAATTGTAAATTTGTTGTAAAGACGATTAACAGTTTAAACAAAAAGAAATTGACGCAAATGGGCTATTTCAAATTTCTTCAATATATTTTAAATCTAGAAAAGATTATTTAAAACTTTTAAAGGGATCACAAGCAAGACAGTCTCTCTAAGTAAAATTCTATTCTATAGATATTTAGCCAAACTAGAGTTCGAGTTACCAAGAGACCCTGATGAGCAGAAATTGGAGCTTTTGAAAACAACTGAGGGAGAGCACTACCGCTACATACACCCTAAGGATATTGAGAGGATTCAGTATTATATGACTACGGTACTGTATTACGACCTTATTTTACTTACTTTTTTTCACATAGCAGAATAGGCAGAACACTCCGTTTTTCACTTTCCGAATTCCGTCCGAATCGAAGACATTGCGTGTTGAGTGGTGGAACTCAACACCACGTTTTGTATTGTCACCAGAGTGGAGAAATGAATGGGAATGATTATCAGAGTGGGAATCGAACCCACAACCATCACACACACAATCGATGGCGATCTTTCTCAAGTAAACTCACTTATCAGATAAAAATAAAAATAGGAGCATGAGGTCCATTGTTGATTAGCTAAAAACGTCGCGATGGTTGTATGCCTGTTAGGGGACTGCTTAAATTTTAAATAGTAGCTTCCCTGGTCTCAGTGAAAATAAGGAAAAACGTTACGATTCAAGAGCGACTGATAAACTGAGTAAAGCTTCGTGACTTAGTTTTAATTTGTTTTATAATAAAATTTGCAGTTTGTGTGATATCGCTATAGAATATTAGAATAAGCGTTCAATGAAGAGTATTTTAGTTAAATGGGAAGTAACAGAAGTTTTCAGTTAGGTCACTCTCATTCGCTCAACTTCTTGTAATTAATAATTCTTGGCTTAATTTTTACACTAACAAGTTTTTATATACAAATTGGGGATTTGGTGCGAAAAAGGCAAACGATTTAATAGAAAACTAAGTATATATTATCAAATTATGTTTGAAGAAGGTGATATTCGTAATGTAGGTTCCTTAGGAAATTTCTCCTACAGCACTAGTTTGAAACAAAGTTCTTTGTTTTCGTAAACTACAATTGAATTCCCGTTCCCGTAGGAATTTCAAGAAACCCTGTCTTAGTAGTGCTTCTTTAGACTTTTCAAGAAACTAACATGACAAAATTCAGACTCTTAGGTCCACTAATTTCGACTGACTGTCATTCATTATCAGTCCCTCACTCTAACACAAAGAGTTATATAAAAAAAATTATAGTTAAATTAATTCCCAACAGGCCCTCAGAGGTAATTTCATACCGGACTTCCCGGAACATTTGTACAAAAAGGCTAAAACAAGAGTGGACAAACAAACTACCAGTATTAAGAAAAGATTAATGATACTAACTTACCAAGCGTGTGTAAGACAAAGTGAATCAGAAATTAAGGAATATTTTCTAATGGCTATGAGAAGGTATTATGTTAATTATATTAAATTATCGACACATTTAAAATCAATTTATCCACAGAAATTATGAAAATAAAATTATTTAACAAAAACAATGTTTTTTTGTGTGAAGTAAATTCTTTAGTGTACCAAAAACATTTTTAGATATAATTTTTAACGCAGCGGGACTCGAACCCGCGCCTCTTGGAAGCCACGCAACCAAAGCGCTCTGACAGCTAAGCCATGTGTTCTACCTCCTTCTACGTTGAAATTCTTATATGCTTTTTACAACTTATTTTTGTTGTTCTGTTATCGATATTAAAACAATTAAGCTATGCTATAATAGACCACTAATAAGTTCAATACAGCAGCGTGCCACGCAAAAAGTTAGTCTAGCAAATGCCAATGTTTTTAGAATTGACAGAAAACGGAAAGTGAGTGATTGATCACTTTACTTTTCATTTTGGTATGGTTTACGGATTGGTACACGGTACCAAAAAAGAAGAGTGTACCAAAAATATTTGGTTTCCTTTACAGCAAAGAAGTTAAGTGAAGATAAAAAATATGTTAAAAAAGTGCAAGATTTAATTTGGTTTTTGTTGTGAATCAGGTAACAATTACCGATAATCTCTTACAGGTGCCTCCTAGCCTACATTCTAGAGGACCCAGCAGAAAGAGAAAGACTCCACATCCAGTTCCTCCCAACTCTCTGGCCGGCTCTCTGCATCCGCGCTCCGATGCCGTGGCACAGTGACGTAGTGAGAAGCAAGCACTTTATATATTACCGGTATTACCAAGGTAATCCTATACTGTTGGAGCTGAGGAGGATTTGGCAGGAAAGGTTATTGTAATATGTATTTATTGGTTGATTTATTGAAAACCCTTTTTTTATTGTGAAATGCTATTTATTACTTACAATCGAATATTGATATGTACCTAACTTATTTAAAAAGCAAATATTATTTTAATGGTCACGATGTTTATGAGTTCAAATCCTTGTTTGGGGGATATTAATATTTACGCTACTAGGTTAACTGAACCAATGTTGAGGTACGTATTAAAGAGAATATTTTTAATACTATATATTTCCCTTTTTAAGATACCAAGACATTTATATATGCGATATGGACAAAATGCAAGCAGACCTGCCGTTTCCACACTACCCAAGTGACTTCACTACACATCTGAACCAGCTCTGCTTAGAAACCAGGTCTGAGCTGATGGATAACTGGCTCATAGACGTAGCGGACACAATGGTGAAGATGAGAAGGCACTGGGCGGTGTACGTGGCGAAGAAGAAGAAGGAGTCAACGTTCCAAGTGGAGAAGTTCTTTAGGTATGGATATATATTTTTTGTATCCTTTTGATTAGGCGACTGGCTGATAGGTTGGTCATCGTGGGTTTGAATAATGATTTTTTAATGTAAATAATTATTTTATTTTGTAATTACATATTATACAAATAATTACATACATTATGAAGATATATTAAATTTTTTATCACAGTCAGATTGGAACCTGCGTTCTTTAAGGTAATACAACAGCGAAACTCTACTTTATAGTCAATAAAGCTATATTTTCCCGCATATTAGGGTAGCCAGGGTTAACTAGGTGGAACTCAACGCCGCTCTTTGTCTTGTGCAACAAAGGCGGGTGCCTTACATGCAAAATATAGCCATATATAGCTTTCTATCTCCTGTGCGTTGTATACAACATTTTTTTATTTGTTATTCGAATTTAAATAAGTTTTCCAACATATTTTATTTCCACTTTTGGTTAATATAACCTATTTAAACCTGTTCTATCCGTCATACAGTTGTATCCACGCCCTTATGTCAAGACAAGTTCGGGATTTAGTTGAAAGAAGCGTGAACCATTTTGCTGAATATTTCTCTACCTATTGGGTAAGTTTATAATCAGCACGAGTATATTTTTATTGGAATTAAATGCAATCTTTAAATATTTATTTATTGAGTCAAAAACTAAAGTTTAGAAGTTAATTTATAAGACGAACTATCTGTATGCAAATGTGAGGCAATCGTGATCCCGCGAGACACAGCCACTGACTGACCAATAATTAAATTGGTTGTGGGGTCGCATTTCCCTGTTCTAGAACGACAGTGCGGCATTGAGTTCCTCCATGGAGGAGGTTCGGGATAAAATTAAAAAAGATCCTTTTATAATTTTTTATCACGATTTAACGCCGTTTTGTTCATTATTAATACTCTATAGTGCGTACTTTTTGTTAAAATAAGGTATAATACATTCCATTACCCAAAACTGGGCTTACAAGTTTACGCTTGTTTCCACTTCCGCGCATTAATCAACTAAATCCAACAGGAAGGTAACGACTACGGTCGAGATTATAAAGACTACACCTACATAAAGAGACCGCTCCTCCGCATCAAGGTGGTCGGTGCGCCATCCTCCACGGCCATACACTTTGAACCGTCTCTGGAGAACATGAGGGTGCTCATCATCAAGTGGTTCCATGCCATCATCAACGTGAACCATCAGATACCTAGTGTGGATAGTCTGATGTATCCTGGTAAATAAAAAAAATCTTTAGTATTCCATGGTGGTAGGTTTGAAGAGGTTGAGAGAGGGTGGGAGCAATGCCTGGGACTTCCGACACAAATGTATGCTCAAGGGGTTTTTGAAACCTTAACTTCCACTGTTCAAGCTCCTCTCTCTATTTTATATATAATCAATAGTTTTTTTTGTCTGTCAATTAGTCTGATAATAAAAATGATATGAGTATTAGTAAAGTGGAAAGTGGTTGTTTATTTTTAGTGTCATGCTGGGTGGGTAGAGTGAACCTAATGTGAAGATATTCTTCTATTGCGTTGAGTGGCGGATTCAAATGCTGCATTATTTAACCAGTGCAGGGCAACGAACGGCAAATAATTTGGAAATGAAACTATTCTAACCGGATTACCGGACGGATTTGCAAATACATTTCAGAAAACCCGACGTTATACTAGATTTGTTAATTTCAAAATATGTAAAAATCACGAAACCCAAATATGTTACCAATGAAAATAATTAAAACATCATTCATTCCACCCACTGGGCATTTACTTCAGAACCATCGTGTTTATATAAGTATTATAGTATGATTAATATATTAATCTATACAGAACATTTTTAGTACCGTATTTTAAAAAAGGATAGACCTTGGTAGACAATAAGAATTCGGCGACAAATTTTCTTGCAATAATAATAATTAATTCATATCCCTCTATTTCTCCAACGCAAAGGTGTAAGTCGTCCAAATCCTTACTTACTCTCAGTATACCCTGACGAGAAGTACATGACTGACATCGTCAACAAGTGTTTACGGGATTTCAACGTCAACCGACCTGGACCATTGAGTTTCTTAATCAGGTATGAGGAGTACTTCTACATCCTGGATGGGTCAGCTCATCAGGATCTGCTAAAGTTCTTCGCATTGGAACCACCTCCATATTTAAAGGTGTTTATAATTTTTTAGAAATTTAATTCAGACTAGAATAAATTATCTTTCCATATAAAAAATTGAAAGCATTTTTAAGTTATAGATTTGAATCCGAAATTCCTAGATACTGTAGCCAAAGAACTAATTTCGGTTTTATTATGTTGTAACAACATCTTGTTAGTATCTCTTTAGGTGGATTTTAAAAAGCCTTGTTATCGAATCAAAGATTATTACAAAAAATATCATTTGGTGAGAGAGAAGGAAGATCTATTTACTCAATTCTTTACTCTAGTATCTTAATCACACATATTATTATTTTGATAGAGGCCGTCGTGGCGTCGATACAGCATATTAAAGTCAAAGCGGTGGTTGTGGGTTCGATCACCACTCTGAAAAAGATTATATTTGAATTATTTTCGAAAGTGGAAAGTGTTGAATTGAGTGTCTTGATTCTCTCTGTCTACCCTGCTATTCGGGAACAAGTGTGAACCTAAATAATATATTATTATAAAAATATATGATGTTCTTTTAAATTCAGGGGTTAAAAATCTGGTAAATTCGATATATTTTTCACAGAATTTCTAAGTTGTTTTAAATTTTCTAACTATGCAAACAATTCTTCAAAAAACTATATAATTACTTTGAACAATACTTGAATAGGATTTCTCAGCACGTATATACATGTATGAGAATCTCCGCGACGAGATAGCGTTCCTCCGTCGCGACATACCCCTGAACATGGTGATGCTGGATTGCGGACCCCTTAACGACGTAATATGGGGGGTTGTGGACGGCTTGCGACAGTATATCGTGGACCACTTCGTTAATATCAACCGGAAGTGGAATAGAGCGTAAATAAGTTTTTATTCTTTTGTCTTGAATATTTTTTTGGAGTTGTGATGTATTTGGGCGATGCCTGTGATAGTAGACTCTGAAGGTTGTGGTTTGATCAATACTTCAAATATACAAACGTCTTTCCGGTTTGGCTTGAATAAACTAATTTGGGTTCGATAGACGAATATTAAATGTTTTTAGTATTAGCTGAATTAGTATACAGAATTTTTGTAGTAATATATACTTGCATTACCAGCTAATTAAATCTCTATATTGGCTGGAACTGGAAATGCAATTGCATTATTGTCACGTCACTGTCATTTAATACATTTCCCATCCCAAAGAATATGCAATGTTTACGAAGAAATGGCAGCTCGGACCTCAGAGAGTCCAGAAACTACAGGTCAACTGGTGGAACTGCTCGGCTACATCCAAGATTGCAGAGATTGTGCTATGTTTGACTTGCGTGAGAGATCACGTACAACCGCCGAATATGTATTGTTTCTAATGGGTCACGCCCATTTATCATGTGAGTAAACCACTCCATCATTTCAGTTTCTACAATATATTCTTTAAACATTTTGGATGGTCTTAGACAGACAATGCTTTAATAAATTTAAGTAAATTGTTGATTTCGAATTGGTAGTAGTTTATTGGATGTAGTATTAGCAGTCAAATTTAGTATAAATTAAATAAATTTTATAAAAATATAATTTATATGTTTTACTGTAATAATATTTTAAGATGTAAGACACAGTTTTGTGTAAGACACAATTGAGACGTCTACGCCGATAAATACGATGAATGTGTGTTTAAATTCCCCACAGGATATTTATATTTATGTAAGAATATATATGTATGTGCGTTTCCAGTCTGACTATAAAATAGCGGTAGCGGTGGTCTGAATAGACAACAACTATATTTTTTTATGATTTGTCTAGATTTTTAATGCATACACAATATTGTAAAAGATATTTAATCAAAATAAGTAAATATTATTTTTCTCTCTCAGTTGAAGATGTAAACCTGAACACGCGTGTGTTCCTCTGGCCTCTGGACATGGAGGAAACTATTGATCTAACGTTAAAGACACTTAACACTAAGAAATCAATGGCAGAAGATAAATTGAGAACTAGAAAAGCGATCTTTGAAGAAAAACTCAAAAAACACGAGAAAGAATTGGAGCTGTTCAGAAGATTTGATCCGCCATTACTTAATTTGGATCTATTGAGAGAAGTAGTGGGGAAAGTGGATGATATTTTTAAAAATTTGACAGTATGTATTATGTGCTTAACATTTTTTTTAAATAATAGTTGGTCTTATGCAAGACCTCTTTTCAATGTGTTTTATTGTGCGCCATGGTTTTGGTACTGATTCCCACTCGGGGGAATTATTTCAATTATTTTCATTTCTGTGCTGGTGATAAGATATCGCTGCGTTGAGTTCCGCCACACAACACGCAATGTATTGGATTTGAGCAGAAAGTGGAGAATGAATGCTATGTTGGTTTTCTAATTAGTGACTTCAACTATTACGCTAGATGTAGTGGGTTGAATCCCCAATTCTATTACGGATATTACTTATATACTTAGTGTCAATATATATTATACTATTCAAATTTAAATGACGTTTGGTCAAAAAACTGAAATTACTTATGAATATTTCTATATCTTAAAGGACGATAAAAGAGAAGCAGATGATATAATAAACGAGGAGACGCTTTTAGAACAAGAGCCGTCTGTATACTTTAGTTTACAAAGCATGCTCGCCGGAGTCGAGCCTTTCCACAAGTTGTGGCATACGGCATACGATTTCTACGATGGATATGATAAATGGTATGTAACTGGACAAAAGTGACGCGTTAAATTCATTTTATGTTTTATTTAGTTTATTTCAACGACTTTGGGAGCGACTGTTATGCCATTAAATCTAATTTTCTTTTGTTAGACTTAAGAGAAACTATAATTAATCTTCATTAAATATACTTGCTTGTATTCATTTCGGAGTAATATTTGTATTTATAACCCGGCTTTACTTGTCCTTCAAGACATCAAGGCATTGGCTTCTGCAGATTGCTGTCTAATACATAAAATGTGGAAAGTGCTTCAAAAGGATATATAAGGAATACATTATATATAAACCTAGTTGTAGTAAACTTCGCAAACCAAAACAATTTTTGTGTGGACTATAAACCCCAAAATCCCATTCTTTCCCGTCCCCGTAGGACATTTTTAAAACTACTCCCTTAGTGCTCCCTTACACACTTCACTAAAACTACACGCCATATTTCGGCTTTCTACGCCCACTTGTCTTGACTGTGCGTCTGTCAGTCAGTCATTCAGTAACGCAGGAGCTTTATATGTATTTATTTTCCCAGGTACCACGGCCCGTTCCTAGGGTTGGATGCGGAGAAGATCGCAGAAGATGTGGAGGCTTGGTGGAAGCTTCTCTATAAATTGGGCAAGCAGCTATTCGAGTATCCCGGCGCTAAGCGCATCGCGGACATGGTGAGGAATAAAGTAGAGAAGTTCAAGGTTCTTCTCCCGGTGCTTTGCGCGATATGCAATAAGGTTGGTTGGGATTTTTCTTTTACTTTTGTGTTTTTTTTAGTTGTAGGTATATCTAGGTTGGTTATTCTCAGTTCTGAGACCTTTAGTGAACCGGTGGTAAATTATTTGACGTTCAAAAAATGAAGCATGTAGTCTTGCGTCTTATTTTGAATAAAATTATTTGACTTCACTTGACTTACCTTATTTGAATCTGTACCTTTCTAAAACTGTCTAAGGACTCTAGCTAATTAAACTGTACGTTTTTATCATGCTACATTGAATTTCTTGTTTCGGTTGTTACAATATTTGCTCTATTGAAAGCATTTGACAAAAAACTGTTAAGGATATTATTTTGTAAAATAATTATACGTTTCTAAGCTTCTACGACACGCCAGAGACAAAAAACTTAATGAATCAAAAATCGATCTACTTCGATAAAATTATCTCTTATACAGCAGGGCCTTAAATAGATTTTCTCCTATATTCCAGGGCATGAGAGATCGTCACTGGGCCAAAATTAGTGAGCTTGTGGGTACAGAAGTGTCTCACGGCGAAGGCTGTAGTCTAGCGGATATGGTCGAACAGGGGGTACACGTGTTCGCTTCCCAGCTAGAGGAAATAGAGCAGTACGCCTCTAAGGAGTACGCATTGGAGAGAGCCTTGATGAAGATGAAGGAGGAATGGGTTGGAATCAAGTTTGATGTTGTTCCGTATAGGTGAGTTTGTATTGTTTTTCCCGCTTTGGAAGTTATGTTAAAATGTTGTTTCGTTTACCCGAGGACGTATTTTTGAATGATACACGTGATGTTTCAAAATGGAACACATTACATTACATTTTTTTTGTATTATACCTACAGTTGCAGCGGCCTTCTAAATATTTCTTAAAGATATGGTTTTTTTTAAATAAATATAATTGTTTGCTGTGTATGTGATCTAAATAAATAAACTTATGGTATATTTATATATCCATAATTTTCTTTTATGTGTTTTATACAAAAAAAATGTCATGTATAAATACTCATCTTTATACAACAAATCGTTGATATCATTTGTGTTATGCCAAGTGCATGCAGCATGCATTTTCAACTATAAGCAGTGTCACGCTTTTACTGCACTCCAGTGTAGATAGCGAGAACCTAGTGCCATAACACTCCTTTCTCCACTTTTCGCTCGAATTATTGAGATACCGCTTGTTGAGTGGCGTAACTCGACGCCGCGCTTTGTTCAACTAGAGCAAGGAAATTAAAATATTATAAATATAATCGTTCCACAACCGTTTTAAGCTAAAATGATCAGTTAATATGGTTATAAAAATATATAACGACAGGGACACAGGAGTCGGTATTCTATCCGGATTAGACGATATCCAACAGCAGTTAGACGACCATATCCTCAAATCTCAAACAATGCGCGGTTCCCCATACGTGAAGGCGTTTGAAGCGGACATGGTGGCGTGGGAAGAGAAACTGATTAGTATGCAGGATATACTAGACCAGTGGTTGCAGGTTTGATTACCTTTACTCAGCATAGCTATTTTAGCGAATATTTGCATTCATATATTCGGTCAAGGACCAAACTCAGATAGCTAAGTGATAAATCACTGCCTACTTTACTTTCTGCCTATCTTAGTCACGTGTCAGCTTTACGCTTATTTTTATAGCAGGGTAGGAAAAGATAGCCCAGTGACAAGCTACTGTGTTCTCCGCTTTCCACCCTATTTCAATACATTGTGTATTGAATGACCGAATACAAATTGGTTTTAACACTTTTAAAGTGTCGCACACTTCCCACCCGCGCCTCTTGAAAACCGTCAAAGCGCTCTGACCGCTAAGCGATGCGTTCTAGATACTAGTGGCTGTGGCTCTGGCTACCAGAGCGTGGGAATATATTTTTTTAATTTAATCATTCCCCTGTCGCGTTTCATTTAATTAATCGACCATCACTTCGTCACGATGGCCTCAAAGTGATATCTCACGGTTATAATTTCCAGTGCCAGGCCACCTGGATGTATCTAGAGCCCATCTTCTCATCAGAAGACATAATGCGTCAAATGCCAACAGAGGCTAGGAATTTCCGTGATGTGGACAAGGAATGGCGTACCATAATGACGGCCACGCAGAAACAGCCCATGGTGCTGGAAGCTACTGATTTTCCAGGGTTGCTGAAGAAGTTGAGGTATAACAATGCCCTGCTGGACGATATACAACGCGGCTTGAATGATTATTTGGAGAAGAAGAGGCTATTCTTCCCTAGGTTTGCATTTTAACATTTTTAATTGATTTACGATTTTTGGATATTTTATTTTAAAATATTTGGCAACTTATCTCTTTTTGGCTCTACTTAGTTACTATATTCAGTAACTTGAATATCCCATTATTGCAGGTGGGAAGTGTGTTAACTACGTGACGCTTATAGGTTCGATTCTGAATCAGATATTTTCTCTTTTCTCTATTGCTTTGTTTGTGTAATTTTTATACAATTATAAGAAACAAATAATATATAATGATTATTTTTGTAATTATTATCTATTACTTACTCTATTATTACTATTTTTATCCAGTGAAACAAGGAGCTACAATTTAATTAACTGTTTTATAAAAAAATGACTCCATTAAATGTAACACATCAATAATATTATATCGTATTCCACTGACTACAACGAAATGTTTTCTAACTTAAAATGTGTAAAATGTGTAAAAATCATCTTACGTTAAGCTTGTACATATAATTTGACACAGATTCTTCTTCCTATCAAACGACGAGTTGCTCGAGATTCTCTCAGAAACAAAGGACCCGATGCGAGTACAACCTCATCTCAAGAAATGCTTCGAGGGCATCTACACGCTGCAGTTCAGCGCTGCCAAGGAAATAGTGGGCATTACCTCCTCGGAGGGTGAGACGGTGAAACTCTCCTCCTCTATACAACCTGCTGATGCTAAGGTATTCTATTTTTGGCTTTAAATAATTTGACTTAAAATTTTTAATTTTGTAATTACATTTGGATAGCAGGGCAGTCAGAAAGAACCTAGTGTCAAGACACTCCATTCTCCACTTTCCACACGAATCCAATAAATTTCGTATTGAGTGGCAGAACTGAACGCTGTGTTTTGTATTGTTACCAGAACGAAAGAATGAAAATATTTTACATATAATGTAATCTACAATCATTAACACAATGACACTGTCAATGGGCCACGGTGATCACAATAGATAAACATTTTATAATATTTTATATATCTTATTTCTTATCCAGGGTATGGTGGAACGCTGGCTCCAGCAGCTGGAACAGCAGATGATCATCAGTCTCCGTGATGTGGCATCTGAGTCCATCACGGCTTATCCTTTCACCAAAAGAGATGAATGGGTCCTAAACTGGCCAGGACAGATTGTGCAAGTCGGATCCTGTATACAGTATACTACTGAGGTGAGTGGATAAATTGTTATTTGTTTATGTTTTAATTAAGAGAAACGGCGTTCAGTTCCACCACTCAATACGAAATGTCTCGCTCGGAATTGGCGGAAAGTGGAAGTTATGACACAAGGTTTCTTTCTTCTTATGCTATGCGGAAAGAAATTTTATTAAGAACACTTTAAACTATTACAATTTTTAAGCTTATGTATTTTTTGTTAGCGGCTTTTAAATTCATAACTTTAGTGTATAGCGTGTCCAAGCAGTTGGACAAAAACAATAACAACGTTGTATGATTTTGTTGTTATTATAAAATATAACGACAATATTTGTGCCTGTGACAGGAAATATCAGTTTTTATTTCTAAGATTGTATACAACATTGTATACAGACATTTTAAGTCAGAGGCATTTTGCATTTGGTTTAACCGTAGGTATATGCGACGGTAGTGAGTTCGATTCCGACTCGGGGTAATGATTGTATCTAAATTATTTTCTGGCTCTGGTGACAAGACAAAGCGCAGTGTTGAGCACCGCATTGTCTAGAAATCAATGGAGTTTCTTTATACTAGGTTGTCTCTGCCTGGTAAAAGCGTGAAGCTAAAAATAAAAATATTTGTACACATTAAGATCTTAGATTTTCGCGATAATTGTCGCATTTTGAATTGAAACTATTTTTGACCGGATTATTTGCGTATATTGTTGGTATTCGAAGATGTAACTGCGGACTACTGTGAAGTGTTCGAAACATCGGATTTCTAAAATGTATTTCCGAATACCAAAAATATACGTGTTTAATCCGGTCAAAATTAGTTTCATTTCAAAATATTTCTACATATCTGCTTCACAAGAATAATAAAGATACGAGCAAATAAAATATAAATTGTCATTATTGATATTAGTCAGCATTTAAATATGATCCGCTGTGACATATACTGTAGAATATAAAGAAAGAAATAAAGAAATACTCATTCAAATGCTATCGTCCAGGCTATAGAAGCGATCCAAGCGAACACCCTCCCTGAGCTAGTACTGCAGAGTACTGATCAGATCACGGCGCTGGTGTACCTCGTGCAAGGGGAACTGTCGCCGGGCGCGAGAGTTACAGTGGAGGCTCTTATTGTCATTGATGTGCATGGTATGTGTGTTTTTGTGTGTGTTTTTTTTGTTTGTGTAATATTTATAACCCGATTTAGAGGTTAAAACATAACTCGGCGTAACTTGGCTGAGGATTTTGGCCTTTTTGGAAGTCAAGTGAATGACTCGATGATGTTATATGTGATGACTCTGAATAAATATATATATTGAGGAAATTTTAACATATAAAAACTTGTTTTCGTTTATATATTGTTCATTTATGTGAAAGGATTGAACACTGGAGTTCTGATTCTTAATACAATATCCATACGGAAGTCTGTCACTGAGCTGTACCTTACGCTTAGACAAACTTTTATTTTATTAGACATTTATTGGTTTCTGTGTATAGAGGAAATACAACTGTGGTGAATGCTATCTAGCTAGCTAGTTTATTCCAATTACAAAACTCATCCATCTACCCACTCATATAAGGCCATGGTATTGCAGTGGGGCAGCGTTTGACTGTAACACGACGGTTGTGAGTTCGATCCTGATCTGGTAGAGTCTGGAATCCTCAAATTTTCATTTCCCCGCACTGGTGGTAGTAACGATGGTATGCGGAATAAAGCGTGAAACTTGTATAAATTTAAATCTAAAACCAACCTCCCTACGACCTAGGCCGATCAATCCTAGAAGAAATGGTGCAAAAAGAAGTGCGCGATATAACGGATTTTAACTGGATCTCCCAACTAAGGTACCAATGGCGCGGTGACCGTATCCTCTGCTCAATGATCACGACGGACGTCGCTTACGGGTTCGAATACCTTGGGAATATTGGAAGGCTGGTCGCTACGCCTTTGACGGATCGGTGTTATAGGTATATGTAGTGTGTGTTTTTGTTCTTATTACTAAAAAGAAGCCAGAGAAGCGGTACGATCCCTTCTATCCCCACACGAAATTTACATATAATCAATGTATATAATGGTTTTTTATCTGCTCTGCTAAGCCACAGAGCGGCGTTAAGTTTCGCCACTTAACACACAACATATAAAATTCGGTCGGAGAATTGAGAACTGGGTCTTGATACCAATTTGTCTATGAATACATTGTTTTATATTAGTCCGATACGTACGTCAATAGTACATAGAGACTATGAGTAGAAATATATAATTGTTGTCCAGTACCTAATCAGGTTTGTAATCACAAATATATTTAGTCTATAAGAAAAAGAAAATAGTAAGCGGAAACTGTAATAGTAAAAATAAAATTACGCCAAATGGGATTTTAGGTGGAGAGTAGAGAACAGTGTCTTGGTTCACTAAGTTCTCTCTGATTAACGTGCTATGTGGCCAAAAGCTTGAAGCTACTTATACAATACCAAATGTGATATATTAAAATTTTGACAGACAATCATTGTGATAAAAAATGGTACAGTCAAAGCATCTAGAAAAGTATGTTATTTACAGCTTCACGCTTTTCCCGCATATCAAGGTAGGTAGAGAGTGCCTAGTGTCAAGATATTCCGTTCTCCACTTTTGGTACAAACTCGAGACACTGCGTATTGAGTGACGAAAGTCAAGGCCGCGCTCTATCCACCGAGGCGATGAACTTTAATAATTAATTTTTAATATTCTCATTTAACCTATATATGAACAAATGAACAAAAAAAAATACAAAATCTAACAAATTTTCAGGACTCTAATGAGCGCACTAAAACTAAACTTGGGTGGAGCTCCAGAAGGTCCAGCGGGAACAGGCAAAACTGAAACTACCAAGGACTTGGCTAAAGCAGTGGCCAAGAAATGTGTAGTCTTCAATTGTTCTGATGGACTCGACTATAAGGCTTTGGGCAAATTCTTTAAGGTTTGTATTTATGTTTACGGATTGCTTTGGCACCACGTTGTGTTTCTACTGGGTATTTATATATCGTTGTTTTCTATAACCCATCCATCTTCGAACTGTCATGGTGCGGTGGCTGAGCGTCTCTCTGTAAGCGCGATGATTGTGTATTTGATCGCTACTGATAATGGGGAATGATTTTAATTTTACTTTTTTTTTCTTCGCACTGATAACATAAAACTTTCGTTACTAAGCACGCAACGTCGCGGATTCGGGTGTCACTAGGCCCTCACCGTCCGTGCTGCTGTGCGAGATAAAGCATGACTGATAAAAACATATTGCGTTGAATATTTAAGATATATATAAAAGAAGAGAGATATATAATATCTAAGAGTATAGACCTAAGTCAATTGTTATTGAATAACATATTAAACGAAATTATGCAATTGTGATGCAGTTGGTAGTATGGGTGAAGTGTATAGTTGTAAGTATGAATCTTAGGTGAAGGAATGTTAATATTGATTAAAAACCGTAATTTCTTTAATCTGGCGAGATAAAGCTTAAAGTAATATTTCGCCTTGTTCGGTTAAAGTTGTATAAAAGGAGATAAGTCCAAGGGATTTTATTGCTCGTCCGTTAGTCGGTCGCTAGCTGAGGTTCGAATGCCTTGTGATTGTCCTTGCATATCGAATGGACAGGAACAACAGCAACAGAACCACACGTTAGAAAAAATGGCTTATACTTAAATAACCATTTCCTCGTTCACTTGCCGACAATCTTCTCATTTTCGTTTTTCCATGTTTTTTGCCGTGATCTCCAGGGTCTAGCCCAATCCGGTGCATGGGCGTGTTTCGACGAGTTCAATCGGATAGAGCTAGAGGTGCTCTCTGTGGTGGCTCAGCAGATCCTTTCCATTCAGCTGGCTATCCTCCGCCGAGAGAAGCGGTTCATCTTCGAGGGTACTGAGATCAGCCTGGACCCGACCTGTTCTGTGTTTATTACTATGAATCCAGGGTAAGTAGATTATTGGTTTTGCTATATTCTTTAGCTTTACACATCTAACACGAAATGCAAAAATTATTTGGTATTCGTGGTTCTTATAGATGAGAATTCAAAAAAGTGTATATATTATCTCATCAAATTCCGCCACTGACCACAATATCCGGATTGAAGCGGAAAGTGGCGAACAGAGTGTCTTGACACTAGTTTCTCTCTGCCTACCCTTCTATGTAGAAAAAAGCTTTAAGCTGAAAATTTATAAACATATATACATATTTAAAAAAATTCCAGTTACGCCGGTCGTACAGAATTACCAGACAATTTGAAGGTGCTCTTCCGCACGGTCGCCATGATGGTGCCCGACTACGCCATGATCGGGGAAATCACGCTGTATTCGAACGGATTTGTTAACGCTGGACCGTGAGTTTTGTGTGTTATTAACAACTTATATTTAGGTATTAAATAGTTGATTTCGTTTCTTTTTGTTTGATAAATTTCTAAAGTTATATCCAGGGCAGTACGCGAGGCTACTAAGAAATCGTTGGCGGTAGTTTGATATAATAATTGTATAAAATGACAGACGAATGCCACTTTAGTCTACCTCTGTGACTACTGACTACTGTAAAGTGTTCGAAACGTCGGGTTTCTAAAATGTATTTTTGAATACCAATAATATACGCGATTAATCCGGTAAAAATAGACTCATTTCAAGAATTATCTATACATATAATAAAAATGTAACTGATCGCTGACTGTACATGAAAGATATATAAAAATATATATTATTAGAGGTATTTATCAATATCATAGAACCCAAAACAATGATTTATAATTTTTTATTCTGTTTGTCTCTGTGTTTGTGCACGCTAATCTCAGAAACGGCTTAACTGAGTTAAATGCAATGCATTTGTTTATTGTAATATACTAAGCTTCCCTTTAATATTTAGTGTTTATTTTATTTCAATCGGTTCGTAAGCAAGAAATGTATAACCATTTAAATTATAAATTTAAGCAATGTTTGTGATTCAAGTGAGAACGCGGACGGCCATAAAAATTAAATAGTTTAGTCGCGTAGTTTACGAAGGCGAAGCCGCGAGCGGGTCTCGGTGTAGTCATCAATATTTTAAACACTTTTTAGAAAAAGTATAAAAAATGTAAAAATTTGAAAGCGGTACCCGAATTCCGAATGCTCTTTAAAGCCCGTCCAGATATCATAATACGATTTGATTTTTTTACGGAATTTCATGGTATGATTAATGCGAAGTAGATATTGCTTAATAATTACTTATATTACAACAATAATTTTCTTTTTAAATAATAAATAAACGTATACTGTAAAAAAATTATAGAGAAGACTGTAAACGCGACGTTTGTGGGTTCCACCCCATTAAGGGAATGATTCTTTTTATTTCCCTACTCTGATAATAACGCGGCGTATTGATGTATATATTTTTTGTTAAATTTTATATTTGCATTTTTATTAAGTACAATTTGTTTGTTATATAAACTATAAAAAGTTAAAAATGATATATCACTGTTGTTCTAATTTTATTTCTATTTGTATCAAAAAAAAAAAAAACGTTTTCAGCCTAGCACGTAAAATAGTTCAAGCGTACAAGCTATGTTCCGAGCAGCTATCCTCGCAAAACCACTACGACTACGGCATGAGGGCGGTCAAGTCCGTTCTCCTGGCGTCTGGAGCACTGAAGAAGAACTATCCGGAGAAAGATGAATCTCAGTTGGTTTTGAGAGCGATCATTGATGTGAATATGCCTAAGTTTTTGTCGCAGGTTAGTCAGATATGGTTTACTAGCTGTGTTGCTCGTGGGTTCGTCTGCGTAGTAATGAGTGCCTCTCTGCCAAATTTCCAATTTGTAGCTAAAAAAATAAAGAATTTTCATATTTAAAACATTTGAAAAAGACATATTTAGAAAAAGTATAAAAAATTTAACGTAGCGGGATTTGAACCCGCGCGTCTTGAAAACCGTTCAAGCGCTCTGACCGCTAAGCCATGCGTTCTCCAGCGTGCGTTATCCAGCTTAGTCGAAATTCTTATACGCTTATTACAACTTATATTTGTTGTTAGCATCTCTGTAGAGAGTTTGACAAGAGAGAATGCTATTTATTAAATATATATATTTTTTAACATTTTTTAAAGTCTTATTCGCACACTATGGAAATTGAAAAAGACATATTTAAAAAACGTATAAACGCAACGCACTGGCCGCTAGGTCATGCGTTCTACATCCGTTGCATTTCATCCGTTTGTATCTATTTAAATAAGAAATAAATATATTTTTATGCCTCATAAAAGCAATTCAATTAGAGTAATATTGACACCATCACGGAACTGTCACAACAGGGGCCTTAATAATCGCAAAGATTATAAATTCTGATCACAGTCAGAGAATTTGTCATTACATATAACAAATGTGATTGCTTGGTACAGAGTTCCTAAAATGGCTTGGGTGCATTTCGACTACTAGTTTCTCTCGTCCTACCTCGTAAAATGCGGGGATAACTTCACAGTTATAAAAATCTTAACTGCAACTCTTTGTTACCAGTTTAACAGTTTCACACTATTCCCGCAGCACCAGGGTAGCGAAAAAGACTTAGTGTACAAAATAATCCGTTCCCATGTGCCCACCGGAACCTTGCGTGTTGCGTTGCGTGTGGCGGAACTTTACGCCGCACTTTGTCTAGAGTGAAAAATATTAAAAATAATTACACTAATTCTCCTATATCGCATAAACTCGGTGACAGTCAGCCGCTGTCGCAATTCGCTAACTATGGCATCGCGAGCTTTAAATTAATAGTTTTGTTTTTGGGATTATATATTATATAATTTTGTAGGATGTGCCTCTCTTCGCGGGAATATACTCAGACCTGTTTCCGGGAGTTGAAATCCCACAGCCAGATAGATCGGAGCTATTAAAATGCATCAACAAGGAAATGGAGAAGAGAAACCTGCAACCCACCGAGTGGTATTTGGAGAAGATAATACAGGTATTGTACTAATGGTGTTAATAAACTAAATTACTTATTATATTCGGTTGAAAGTGGTAGTAGTGGGTTCTATTCTCAGCCGAGGAGATTTATTACTTTGGTATGTAATATATGTGGGTGTATTTTAATATTTTTTCGAGGGAAGTAAGATGGAGAATAAATTGAGTAACACTGCCCATCAGTACTAGTGATCAGTATTACTATGTACGAGATGTGTACAAAATATTTAAATCATAGAAAACCTAAACTAAAAGATAAGGTCAATGACACAATGCAAGCATTAAATGCTCTTTGTTATTTTTTTTCTTTAATTATTAATATTTACCTATTTTAATCTATATATGTTTATAAAACTTTTGCGTTGTTGAGTGACTGACTGACAGGCAATGCACCTGAAATTTGTCATGTAGGTTCCTTGAAGACTGTAAGGGAAGGATTTCCCGAAATCCCTAAATTAAAGGGAACAGCTATGATTTTACGTTATATAGTCCACGCAAACGAAGTGGCGGGTTACAGCTCGTTTAATTAACATTTAAGAACGGCAGTCTTTACGAAATAATTTCCTCTAGATCTATGAGATGATGCTAGTCCGCCACGGGTTCATGATAGTGGGTCCCCCAATGGGCGGAAAAACGCAGGCCTACCAGTCGCTGGCGGAGTCTTTGCGAGCCCTACAGCTTATGAAGCCCCCTCCTAAACATAAGGAGTTTGGCGCTATATACAGGATATTAAACCCGAAGGCTATCACAATGGGACAGCTTTATGGATGTTTTGATCCGGTTTCTCATGAGTGGTGAGTTTTATTTCTTTGAAAGAGGAAAACAGAGACTCCTGTTGTCTAAATATTTAACATTATTTAAGATGTGAAACTTTTTGGATAATATGTTTTCCTAATTTTATCATCCGCCTGTCTGTACAAGTAGTTTTGAAAGTCGTCGCAATTTGTGTTATTTTAATATTATAAAAATCAAAAGGACTTTTATATATTAAATAAATTTATATTTTTAGTTGCATTTACATATTTTGTAAATTTACTCATAATCTAGAATAATTTTATAACGTACTGTTTCCACTGGCACTCATCTCTCGCAAAATCCTTGGTGTATTGCTTTTCACTGACTACATTTTCATATTTGATACATTATCTGATGTTCAAAATCAAAATAATCTTTATTTAAATAGAAAATTTCTAACATTTTCGCATCTTCTATTAACATAAATATGTCAGTGTCGTCAGTCCTACAATATAAATACCTAACTTAAAAATTTTAACAAAAATCGTTTTAACGTAAATATTTATGTAAACCTTTCTCAAACCGTATACCAACCGTATACCGTAAACCAAAAACACCATAAAAAAATAACTCACGCTTTTTCCCACATACCAGAGTCGATAGAAAGAAAATATTGTCAAAATTTAAAAACAATACATTTTTCCCTTACAAAGGTCAGATGGTGTTCTGGCAATAGCGTTCAGAGAATACGCAATGTCGGTGACGAGAGATCGCAAGTGGATACTCTTCGACGGTCCCGTGGACGCCGTATGGATAGAGAACATGAACACTGTGCTGGATGACAATAAGAAGCTGTGTTTGATGAGCGGAGAAATTATACAGGTGAGTGCGGGAGAAATAAAGGCAGCATCACACTCTCTTAGAGCCTTGACTTACGTGCATGTGTTGTTTTGTGATGTTATCTTCGAGCACCATCAGCTGAGTTACGTCTTTTGCAATGATTTTGTTAAAGTTTTTAGTACTCCGCCACTCAGTATGCGATATGTCGGATTCGGACGGAAAGTGGAGAACGGAGTGTTTTGAAACTAGGTTCTCTTTGCCTACTCTGCTAAGTTCCCGCATGAAAAGCAAAAGCGTGAAGCTGAAATAAAAATATTATAACACTCCGTTCACCGCTTTCCGTCCGAATTCGAGACAATACGTGCTGATTGAGCTACCACTCTGATAGCAGACACTTTTGCTTCGCGTTAGTAAAATATCTGTGGAAGTCTAGACACTGCAGGGAGAATAGAAGAGAGAAGTTCAACAATATTTACTCTATATGTGAAACTACAAGGTCACCTTGTTGGCCATCAACTAGAAAAGGATTTTCTTATATTATGTAATCCATATAAATAATATCGGAGTGTCTTGACACTAGTTTCTCTCGGTTACCTTGCTATGCGGAAAGCTGAAAAAAGAGAATAAGACGTACCAAAATTGTATATAATTTATTTTTATAACATTTTTTTAGATGACAAACAAAATGAATTTAATATTCGAGCCGGCGGACTTGGAGTTTGCGTCTCCAGCGACTGTGTCACGGTGTGGAATGATTTATATGGAACCGGATCAGTTAGGTAAATCAATAGTAATGAACATTTTTTTATTGTTTTATATCTGCAAAAGTTAGATATACGTCACACTGTTATGTGATCTCTGGTAATTTTGGATATTATTTGTTGCGAAGCGGTAAGGTTCCAACACTTATAATGTCTTCGAAATTTATAAAGATAGAGCCGAGTCCATGACACTATGTTCTCTTACCTAAGCCTAAAATTTTACACCCAGGAGATGTATTGAAATAAAAAAAAACTGGAGATTATTCTTTTCTTATTACATTTTACAGGATGGCGAGCATTCCTCACGTCCTACAACACTCAGCTAACCACGAAATTGATCCCGGAACAATACGATCTCATCCAAGAACTAATAGAATGGCTTGTGCCACCTATATTCGAGTTTCTATTGCGTTGCGACCATTTTGTCAAAGTGGGGGAGATACATCAGTTCTATGTGAGTTTATAGTGTTTAATTACTTTTTTTTATTTCTTTGTGTCATTAAGCATAATTGTAACTTATTCAAATATCATTTAGGGCAAGCTCAAGCTACATGCGGCCCGCTTAATAATAACTCTAGGTGCTCTATTAAAAAAGTGTGGAATAAAGCCTATAAAAAAATTGAGAATAGCTTTAGGAGTACAACTTTTCCTCCAGCCTCTAATCTTTAAAATATATAATTACATTACATTCATAGCAAATGTTTATTTCAGTCATTCACACGCCTATTTACGTGTCTCCTAGAAGGGGAATCCCAAGTTAGTACTCTTTGGCTTCAATGCACTTTCGTCTTCGCCTTGCTTTGGGGACTTTGCGCTACTATTACTGGTAAGCATGTATTGTTAATAGTGAAAGGAAATTAATTTTGTAATATGTTATTATAGTTGAAAAAGACATATTTAGAAAACGCAAAGTCGAGATTATTATACGCTTATTACAATTTATATTTATTGTTAGCATATCTGTAGAGAGATTTTTTACAAATTTCTGCTACCCAAAGATTATTCTACAAACAATCGTCGAGAGAATGCTATTTATTAAATATATATATTTTTTAACATTCAAGTGTTATTCGCACACTAAGGAAATTGAAAAAGACATATTTAGAAAACGTATAAATTTTTTTTATACATTTTCTAAAATTTTATACGTTTCTAAATATGTCTTTTTCAATTTCATTAGTGTGCGAATAACACTTTAAAAAATGTTAAAAAAGAAAAAAAATGTTATTATAGTATTATATAATAGCTCGTAAAGTTCATTTTAGATAGCTTACATTAATATTGCAAAGCTCTCTACATTTGATGTATTAAAAAATTGTGCTCTAGGGTCTAGACACTAGACATATCGTGAATTTGGTTAACACAAAATGAAATGATTACAGGTTGTGTCAGGGTTGTTTACAGACAATTCGAGGGCCCTATGAGGTAGCGCGAATTGTGTGCCCTTATGGTCAAGACCAAACTGGATCTGGAAAATAGAATCCATCGATACTCCTCGTCTTATCAAAATCAAAAACATTTTATAAATATTAATGAATTTTACATTATATAGCTATATCTGTTGCCCTAATTCTAATGACCAACTGTTTTTTTTTTACATTTTTTTTAATTTCCAGGCGACAGTCGCAAAAGTTTCGATTCATACTTCCGAAAACTCCTAGATGGTGCTATTACAGCTTATCCCAAGCCTAAATCTTTTAAGCTTACGAAAAACCAGCTGTTTCAAGACAGAGATACCGTGTTCGATTACGTTTACGACAAGAGGAACAACGGTACTTGGATAGCTTGGGCGGAGCTGGAGAAGGAAATACCTTTGGCTGCTAATGCTAAGGTGAGCCTCTTCAGCCGCCTTTTTCAATTTATTTACGAGGCCATCGTGACGCAGAGGAACAACATTTCCACTCGAGAAATGATTATATTTTGAATATTTTCATTTCTCCTTTCTGGTACCTGAGATAAAGCGTGGTTGAATACTGCCACTCAACACGCAATGTTTCTAAATAGGGCGGAAAGTCCAGAACGGAGTGTCTCTTTGACTACACTGCAATGCGGGAAAAAGCGTGAAGGTGAAAAAATATTTTTAAACATAACTAGATAATTAGTATTAATATAAAATTAATATTATGAGGAACGATTCTTTCAGGTGAACGATTTAATAATTTTGACAAACGAAAATGCCTGCCTCCGTTATTTTGTCAGCAAGATGGTAAAGACCAAAATACCCATCCTCCTTGTAGGACCCACTGGAACCGGAAAATCCTCCCTCGTCCTAAACTTCCTGCTCTCTCTCCCTAAGGAGAAATATATCACCAACACTATTAACTTCTCCGCCCGGACTACTGCTAATCAGGTAATTTAAAAATAGATTGGGTTTTTTATTTTGTTCTTAAGATTCTGATAAGCAGTCAGAGCGCTTGGGTGGTTTCCAAGAGGCGCGGGTTCAAATTCCACTGCGTTTAAATGATTATACATTTTTTACAAATATGTGTTTCAATTACGAATCTATTTTAAAGAACACATGTTCACATCATGTTACTTTTTTTAATGTACCTTGTAAGAGGACTTTTACAAAAAGAAAATGAAATAGTAAGAGGCTTAAATGCTAAAACATTTACATATCTCTCGTGCTCGAACCCACAGTTAGTTATATATTATTATTATCATCTGTTTATTAACGCAATTGGTTGTGGGTTAGATTCGTATTCGGAGGAATGATTATATTTGAAATATTTTCATTTCTCCGCTCTGGGTCCAAGCGCTGCTTTGATTTCCGCCACTCAACACGCAATGTCTCGCAATTTCAGGCGGAAAGTGGAGAAGGGAGTGTCTTGTCACTAGGTTCTCTCTATGCAGTAAAACACATCAAGCGGAAATAATAAATAAAGTAATTATTTTTTATTACATTGCAGACCCAAGATATAATTATGTCGAAAGTGGACAGACGGAGGAAAGGTGTTTTCGGACCCTCTATGGGGAAAAAGGTTATTAAAACTAAAATATCTATAAATACACGTGTATATCGAATATATGGAAGAGCCTATCGTGGCGCAGTGTACATCGTCTGACTGTAAATGCGACGGTTGTCGATATAATTCCGATTCGAGGGATATTTCAATTATTTTAGATTTTTCTACAATGTCATTTAACAGGCAATGTCTCGAGTTCAGCCTTGCTGCTTAGTGCCCAGTGAAAAGAAGGTGTTCTCATTTTGTTTTTTTTTCTTTATAACATAAGCGTTTCCTTTTGCGGTTCGATGAATTATGATGTTGTTTGAGTTTATTTCTGCCACTAATTATAAGATGCTTCCAAAGGGATGGTCGATATTGTGGGAATTGCTTGAAGAAAGTATTTAGTAAGTGTCAAGCGTAGAACATAGTGTATATTCTTATTTCCTACAAAAATGTTGGGTATGTAAGCCATGTGTAAGAAATACTTGGAAAAGGATTGTATAGAACTATCGGATACGGATTGTATACAAAATCTCTAGTCTACTCTCAAGATGACTTAAATCCGTATAAAAATATTTTTTGGCCTGAAAGTGTAAAACAAAGTGTCATGCGACTGATTTGTCCAGTGCGTGTTGTTCGTGGACGACCTGAGCATGCCCCAGCGCGAGCAGTGGGGCGCTCAGCCGCCCCTA
This sequence comes from Podotricha telesiphe, assembly GCA_038994665.1. Classification (NCBI taxonomy): domain Eukaryota; kingdom Metazoa; phylum Arthropoda; class Insecta; order Lepidoptera; family Nymphalidae; genus Podotricha; species Podotricha telesiphe. Next base: position 706,904 of record JAOYRR010000290.1, on the reverse strand, counting down.
GAGCTGCTGCGGCAGTGGCTGGACCACGCGCACTGGTACGACTTGAAGGAGATGGTGAGACAGGAGGTCGTCGATGTGGTGAGTATGGTGGTCCATACCTTGTATCGGTTTATACCATTTTCTTAGAAAAACTAGCAAATCTGCCATCGCCGATTATGTATGTAAATGCCCGGTGATGGATATTAGCTGCCTCGTTGTCGCGTAAAACACGCGTTCTCTTAGCACCGTATGTGTTACTTTTTACTAAAGTTTTATATCAAACACATGGTGTGTAGTATATATATATTTTTATTTCCTATGAAAAACATTGGCGTTTACATTTCGTTTTCATGTAGACTTAAACTATGCCTTTCTCTTACTCCATCGACCGTATAATTAAAAAAAAGGAGTTTTCCTGCATTTATTAATTTATATGAGTAGATTTAATATATTATTTTTATATTATAAATTATAAGTACATTGAAATTCTATATACATATAAATTTGACCCTAGCGGGATTTGAACGAGAGTCAGACATAGTCCAAGCGCTTTAGGCAATTAAACTATGTCAAACAAACTTTTGTTGTAAATAATAATGGTTTCTCAAAGAATTTCAATATTTGGAACAAACACATAAAAAAGCGCACATGCAAATGAAGAAAAAGACATAATATTTTAGTTTAGTCCTTCCTGGTTTAGTTATAAAAATGAACTCTAATTTAAATTTTAATTATGTTTAATATCGCTTTTACCTTAAAATAAAAAGAAAACAAATCCCAACCCCTTTCCTTTTTTGACATTTGCAGCTGTTCGTATCAGCTATGCTACCTCCAGGGGGAGGTTCGAACCTGATATCATCACGGTTGACGCGGCATATGTTGCTCATCACACTGGACTCCTTTGAAGACAACACCTTAAGTAAAATATTTGGGACTATCATGGATTGGCATTTCGCTAAGGGCTTCCCTGACAGTCTCGCAAGGCAGAGTAAGGTGTGTATGTATGTATTTATAAGCTTTTTTTGGCTTTATGATCTATCCCGCAAAACAAGCTAGAAGGAGAGAACCTAGCGACAAGACACTCGGACATCCAGCTGCGTTTGTGGAATAATCTTTGCGTAGCAGTAATTTGTAAAAATCAAACTTCGACGCAGCTGGATAGAGAACATGCGTTCTTAGCTTAGCTTAGCGCGGTCAGAGCGCTTGGACGGTTTCCAAGAGGCGCGGGTTTGAATTCCACTGCGTTCAATATTTTTATACATTTTTAAATATATGTTTTGCACTTTCCTAAGTGTGTGATTAATACTTTATAATATTAAAAAAGCTTTTGTCCTTCAAAAGTCCGGTTTAGGAATAGGCGTATTAAATATATAGAAGGATGTAGCCACTAGGTGGATTTGCCCAGCAATTTATGATATTTAATACCAAAAAATATTGTATTGATATTTTTTCTGTTTTATACTATGTATTTATTCTAAATTATAAGTTGTGATGAGCTATTTAATATATGTGTTCATACCCTATAGGGTATGAAGCTTATAAGCTTATGTAGGCGCCACTAGCAACATTAGGTGTAATTAATTATTAGATTTTTTCAATAATGATTGTGTGCATATTTGTATTGTACACAAATGGTCGTCCACTGAAGTAACGGTGTGGGCAGGCGGTGGTGGCGGCCACCATGCAGGTGTACAAGTCGGTGACGGCGCAGTTCCTGCCGACGCCCAGCAAATGCCACTACCTGTTCAACCTGCGCGACTTTGCGCGGGTGGTGCGCGGCGTGCTGCTCGTGCCCGCCACGCATCTCCGCGACCTCGGCAAGCTAGTGCTGCTGTGGGTGCACGAGACCTACCGCGTCTTCTACGACCGGCTCATAGATGAACCTGACAGGTATTGGCTATGGCAATATAAAGTGAAGAACGCAATATTAAGGCCAACATTGAGATCTTAAAAATATTTTTAGTATTTTTTTACTAATGATAACAACAAAAAGGAATAAAGTTGTACGAAGCATATAAGAATTTTGAAGCTGTCGGATTCAGAACGCATGGCTTAGCGGTCAGGGCGCTCACGCGGGTTTCCAAGTAGCGCGGCTTCGAATCCTGTTGCGTTCAAATTTTCATACGTTTTCTAATAGTTTTTCAATTTCCCAAGTATATAAATAGCAGTTTAAAAATGTTAAAATAACCTGGTTATTAATATGTGACAATATGAGGTCAATACAAACCTCGTGCACTTAAAAAATGTTGATAACAACATTAAAAATATATATATATTAAGACATTTTTATAATATTTAGACGAAGTTACTTCATAATTTTGCTTTAACACATGTATTCCATTAGATTTTTTCAAAAATCTTAAATATATTAACCAAATATCATTTTAAACACGCAATGTCTCGGATTTGGGCGGAGGTGGAGAGCGGAGTATTTTGACATTAAGTTGTTCCTGCTTTACAAGATAAAGCGTAATCATAGCTTCTATGATTACTAATAAAAATAACGAATCATATAAATACCCAAGCAAAAAGGAGTGATTTCTCTCTCCTTATTCCAGGTTAAAGCTATTCGACATAGTGTACAAGTCTGTGTACGGCCACTACCGCGTGCACATGGACCAGGTGCTCACGGAGTTCGGCTACATACCGGAGGGAGAGAGCTTCTCGAACAAACACGCAGCTAACATATTCTTTGGCAATTACATGGAACCCGATGCAGATCCTAAGATATATGATCAGGTCATTTGGGATCCTTTTAGTTGAAATAAGCTTTACTCTATTAAAATTATGTTAAACATAATTAAAGGGAATTCAGAACTTTTTCAGTGATACACTATTTTCCATATAGGAACAAAGAACCTAGTGTTAAAACACTCGGTTCTACATTCTCAAACTCAACACCTCAACTCAACACCTGGCTGGTCTTCTCGCCAGAGTGAAGCGATGAAAACAATTAAATATATACATTCCCCCGAATGGGAACCGAAACCGCAACCAATCACGTTTATAATCAGACGATGTCCCACTAACTCATGAACTTGTATGAATAAAAATATTTATTTACTCTGCAGGTCACAGATTTAGACGATATGGCAGTTAAAATGGAGTATTACTTAGAAGAATATAATGTTGTATCATCGTCACCGATGGCGCTAGTGATGTTCCGATACGCTCTCGATCACATATCGAGGTGTACGCGGGTTCTATTACAGGATAATGGTGGGTTTTTTGAGTGTAGAGTGTTTGAATGCCCTCCGTTCTCCGCTTTCCGTCTGGCATCGTGATACTGCGTGTTGAGTGGCGGAGCTCAATGATGCACTTTTTTATTATAACTATTATAGTCTTTAGCTTTTTTAAATGAAACTGTTGTAAACGGATCGCGTATCATTTTCTTATATGCAAATAGCTTATTTTCCTTGATTTAATTAGTATGTCTCTTAAGATTTAATAAAAATGTAACTGCTCGCTGTCTATACATAGAAGATATATTATTGGAGGCATTTATCAATGTAATAGATCCCAAAATAATGCTTTTTATTTATTTTTCTGTTTGTCTGTGCGTTCGTGTAGGCTAATCTCAGAAACGATCGAAATAATGAGTACATTTCGAGAATTCGCCTAATTCAATAGGCTTTTCTGGGCGGTTTAGGATCAGTTCCAGTCTGTTACATTATTTATATTATAGTTCTATTTGTATTCTATGATAAATTAAAGAGTTTTTGCCGCTGCACATAACATGAACAATCTTGATAATTATTTTCCTAGCGATGCTTTTGTTTCAACAATTGTTTTGTTAGATGCGAAATCAATAGAACTATTAGTAAAAACTATTAGCAGGAACTGCTGAACTCATGTATCTCACTCTCACTCACTCACTTTAAATCTAGTTTGCTAAATAATGATCTGCCACCGGAAACTAGCAGGTCATTTTTTTAATTGCATGTTTTTAGGCTAAAAATGCCAGAACTATATAGGAACTATAGAACTCAGCTGGATGCGAAAAGAAGTCACTTTTTTTTGATCTGCTAAGGTCACTGACATGGCGAAGCCGCGAGCTGGTCCTAAATATGTTCATATGTTAGACGTGCTTTCTATGTTGTTGACAAAATGTTATATATTTTTTTCTTTAAAGGTAATCTACTATTAGTGGGAGTGGGGGGTAGTGGTAGGAGTAGCGCTGTCAAATTAGCCGCTAGTATACTGGAGATGAATGTTATACAGGTAGGTTTTATTCTTGATACTAGTTGCTTCCTGACTACCGTGTTATGCTAATAAAGGTGATAAAAAAATTATTAATGTATAAAAAATAATGTGGCCTTTATAAAGATATTTATTTTCTTGTTATTAATATAGATTGAGATATCCAGAGTGTATGGGCAGAACGAATGGCGCGACGACATTCGGAAAATGTTGATGAAAGCTGGAATTATTGGGAAACCTCTTGTTTTTCTGTTTGCTGATAACCAGGTGAGCTTTGAGTTGTATTTTACTGCTATTTAAATTGTGGAAATGGAATAAATAATTTCTTTTCCTGGATGAAATGTATTCGCTGAACGCCGCGCTTTGTCTTCTTACCAGAGTGGAGCAGTGAGAAAAATTAAAATGTAATCATTTGGAAACCCTGAGTGGAAATCGAATCCACAATCATACGTGTTTACAGTCAGTCAATCGCCTCACGATGGCCAAAAAGTCTTAATAAAATATTAAATTTTATTTATAACAAAAAAAAAAAGCTTTCAGTATCGTATATGGCTCCTAAGGTGATCATATCTGAGCGTCACTGTAAAATACATTGCTATCTCTAAGGGGCCTTTACGTGTTGAACCTGTGTCCCCACGCAAGCCTTTCCAAAAGACCGGGTTTTACTGAACTCCAGAACAATTTCTAGAGATACATAATAATAATAATAATAAAAATGATCTAGATCTAGTATTGTAAGACTGATCTTAAAACTCCAGATCCACATCATTTTGAACTGGTCCAGCCCTGGCCTGGTACTAGTCATATTTTCTAAAGTAGAGCATTGCTAGTGTAGTATGGTAGGGCAAAAAGGCCTACCTTCACACAAAAGTATAGAAAAACCTATACACTTTATATGCTCTAGTTTCTACTAAATCATTGTTTATTTTTTTTTTCAGATTATGTACGAAGGGATGGTGGAAGATATAAATATGTTACTAAATACAGGCGATATTCCCAATTTGTATGGAATGGATGAGAAAGTTGAGATCTTAGATAAAATGCAAGCGGCTGTAAGGGATACTGTGAGTTATATTTTTATTAATCAATATTGTACTAGGTAATCTAATTAAGCTGTCAAGAACTCATATGACACAGCAATATATTTTTAGAAAACGTATAAAAATTTGAACGTATCGAGGTTCGAACCCCGTACCTGTTTGAAACCACTCAAGTACTGTGACCGCTAAGCCATACGTTCTACATCTGGCTACGTCCAAATTCTTATATGCTTGGTAAAAAATACAATTTTGTAGTTAAATAAAATATTTTTGTAGTTAAAATTTTTATACGTTTTATAAAAACTTTTTCACATCCTAAGTGTGAGAATAACACGTAAAAAATATATTTTGCAGGACATCAGAAAGATAGAATGATTTATATTTGTTTTCATCCAAATAAAAAAATCAAATAATTTCATTAAAAATAAAAAGTTACACTTTAGTTATACTTTATTTTGTACACGTCAAATAATTCTACGACTACCGTCATATATTACATCTTTAATGAAAATCGAAAGTATTACCATCTATAATGTCCGATTACACAATCAGGGTAGGAAAATGGAGACCACACCTCTAGCAATGTTCGGTTTCTACGTGGAGCGAGTGAAGGCGAATCTCCGCATAGTGCTCGCACTGTCCCCTATAGGTGACGCCTTCCGGAATCGTCTGAGAATGTTCCCATCGCTTATCAATTGTTGTACTATTGATTGGTATGTCTCATTTATTACTATTTCAGATTTTGTAGCATTTTTTATTTACTTTTTTTTTGTTTCTTAAACACATCGTGCCATCGTGGCAAACAAAATAAAGGACAAAATTATTAAAATTGACGTTTTTGGTAATAAGGTTTACAGCGTGGCCGCCGGAAGCTCTAGAGAGAGTCGCGTCAATGTTTATAGCGAAAATGGAGAACGTTGAGGGAGAGTTGAGAGACGCGTGCGTGCAAATATGTCAGCTGTTCCACGTCAGCGTCGTACAGCTTAGTGATAGGTTATTATGGCCTTTTTTATTTTTTTTGTGTTTTTACTAGTTAGTGGCGAGTCACTCCGTTCTTTTCATATGTTTAGGTTGGGATTAGGTTTTTAAGATGCGTCATTCGGATGACATATGTATAGTAAGAGTTTAAATTACTCTCGAATCTGAATAATTTGTGTATATATTATATTACATTTGCCCGTGACTTTGTCGGTGTAGCATCTGTTCTCCGTTAGAATTCGAAACATTGTGTTTTATTTCACTAGAGCGGGAAAATGAAAATATTTTTTAAAAATCATCATCAGGCATCGAACCGTCTTTGAAGTCTAACCATTTAAATTATGAAAAATACTATATTAGTCAAAATATTAGTTTTTTATTAGATCTTCTTTCTCAGCTTCTCGCTTTTTGCCGCATATCGGGGCAGAAGCAGAGGGAACCTACTGTTAAGATTTTTCGTTCTCCACTTTTCGCCCGAATCCGAGACATTGCATGTGGCGGAACTCAACGCCGCGCTTTGTCTTGGCACCGAACAAAAAATTAAAAACAATTTAAATACAATAATTCCTCCGAATATAAATCAGACCAACAACCATCGCGTAGACAGTCAGACGTTGTCACGCTGACTCAATATTAGGTCATTGATATTGTTAAATTCAAATCATAACTTATATATTTAAAATATTTTAGATTTTACAATGATCAAAATAGGAAAGTGTACGTAACACCGACCAGCTATTTGGAACTAATAAAAGCGTTCCAGAATCTGTACGCGATGAAAGTCGATCAAATTAGAAGATCTAGAAATCGGTAAAAATAATAGCTTTTTTAAATAGAAAATATGCTGCAGATATTTCAGATAGACAACAGAAATTTTAATTTATATGGAACTATTTAGCGGCATTAGTGGGATATTTTCCGTATTCAAAATTACTAAAAAACTTATTTACTTAGATATGAAACGGGTCTAGAACAGTTAGACTTTGCTGCGGGTCAAGTGGCGGTTATGCAACAAAATCTCATAGACCTGCAGCCTCAGCTCGTGGAAACTTCTGATAAGACGGAGAAACTCATGATCAAAATAGAGCAAGACACTGTCGTCGTAGAGAAGCAAAAAGAGGTGACTTGTTGGCTTTTAATCGTTAAGTTCGTTTTTTGATTGTTGTTAAATTACAAATACATACTATGTTTTATCTCGAGTAATTAGACACCTTACAAGAGGTGCGGATTCTTAATCTACTAATTTCAAACGTTTATACGTCTTTTAATTTTTTATTGTAAATGTAAGAATACTTTAAAAATGCTAAAATGCTAATAGATTCCCCCAACTTTGTTTGTGTAGACTTAATGACCCTTCACTACAAAATACTCATCACGCTGAATAACTTTTGTTAAGGTGCAATTATAGCCTAATCCTGTCTAAGCTTAAAAGCTATACAACAAAAAGATTTTATTCAAATCCGTCCAGTAGTTCCAAAGAGGTGTGCGTACTACAGTACTGTATTTACTGTTTTATTATACCTTAAATATCGCTAGCTTATTCCTCCCATCCCATCTGCTTTCCAAATTGCAGGAGATAAATGTAAATAAAAAAATATAACCAATATTCATATTATATAAATATTTCCTGCAATTGAAAATATGATAACGAGATACTATAAACATTAACTAACCAAGGAACCAAACCAAAAATAAATTTATTTATTTCCAAATCCAGATTGTAGGCGCAGACGAGGCTCTAGCAAACGAGGCAGCAGCCGCAGCTCAAGCCATCAAGGACGATTGCGAATCTGATCTAGCGGAAGCGGTGCCCGCTCTCAGAGCTGCTCTAGACGCTCTAGACACCCTTAAGCCGGCAGATGTGACACTTGTTAAGTCCATGAAGAACCCACCCGCCGGCGTGAAGCTGGTGATGGAGGCGGTTTGTGTGATGAAGGGCGTGAAGGGAGATCGTAAGATGGATCCTAGTGGTAAGGACTTTTGAAAATATATATGAAGATACAATATCTATAAAAGGAAAAGGTCACTCATCATGAAATATTAAAAAACCCGTAGTTTATAATTAGTAGTCGTCTGCTAAAAACGGATCAGGGCAACGCAACAGGGCCGGAATGAGAAGATCACTTCTTTTAATTGGTGTCTTAGAAGCGGCTGAGTGCGATAGGTATTTACTATTGGTAATATTTTCTTCAGAACTAACTAAACGGACGAAACGCGGGAAACAGCTTGTATAACAATTAAAGGAAACTATTTTAACCCGACTAATTGCGTGTTTTATGTTATTTGCAATTACGTTACATTTGTATATATATTCATATGTGAACTGTAGAGGCCATCGTGGTGCAATGTGTCGTCCGGATTACATCACCCTATATGCACGATGGTTGTGGAATCGACTTCCATTCGGGGGAATGATTATATTTATATTATTTTTATTTCTTCGCTCTGATGACAAGACAAGACCTTTTGGTACTTAATACTCATTTAAATTAAACAAAAAAAAATTCGGCTGCGAAGCAACTTTATGAAAAAAAATTGTAATTCTTAAGATTCTGAATCTCAAATAGAGGCTTTATTATTATTATTATTAATTATCAGGTAAGGCATATGAAGATTTTTGGGGTCCATCACAGAAGATGTTGGGTGATATGAAGTTTTTGGAGAGTTTGAAGAACTACGACAAAGATAACATTCCCACTTCCGTCATGAAGAAGATCAGGGACAAGTGAGTTATATGGAAGATTTATTGTCAATATTGGAATAGAGACGAATCAGTCTTAAGTCAATAAGATGTAAATGTATCAATAAGATGTTTGTGATGAGTTGTAGATAACTTCTTGGTTTAAGTAGACTATACAACGTTAAATCTCGGTTTTCCTCTATTTTCAGTAGGGATTTCTGGGAACCCTCTCTTATTGTCCTTCCAGACTTCCAAGAGAATCTTCAATTTTCAGCTTTCTCTACTCTCTCTATATCTTTCTAGTATTGTCTATGAGTTGTCTGTCAGTCGATAAATGAGTAGTGAAAGAGTATTGTAGACAAATATTGTTAATAGATTGAAAGTTAATTGGTAAAACTCAGATTAAAAAAGGAAACTAATATGTTGTAGGCATATATGTTTGTTTATTACACATTTTTTTTAAATAATACACGTTACATCTTATTGTACAACATAAGAATATTGTGCAATAAAACTGGATATTATATGTAAGATATGAGTTGCATACGAGAAAGGCAACATACATTTTGTGCTATAAATTAGCTAAATAATATTGTAAGAGCAGTTTAAGGAACCTTTTACATTATATGTTATGTGAATGTTATGTTAAGTTAGATACAAAAGGTATCTAAAACTTTGTGGACTCTTCCAGGAACTGTAAATCTCTTACGTATAAATAATTAAATTGTAGTTCTTGTCCTACTAGCACGCCTCAGCTTTTCGCTTTTTCCCGCATTGCGGGGTAGTTAGAGAGAATCCAGACAATCCAATGAATTGTTGAGTGACAGAACGCTTTTTCTATTTCACCAGAGCGAAGAAATGAAAATAACTTAATTATCATCATTCCACTGAATTTGAAATTTAGCCTGGTGAGAGATATTTTTTAATTCACAATTAGCTAACCTAAATCTTCTAGTGAAGTGATTATTTCGGAACTTGTTAGATACATTCCGGACCGTGAGTTCGATCCCGCGGTGATCGCGAAGGTGTCGTCCGCGTGTGAGGGACTATGCCGGTGGGTGCGCGCCATGGACGTCTACGATAGGGTCATTAAGGTGAGTGAATTATGGAAATATTATATTTTAGCGCCAAACGCTACGGTCCCTGCTATGTGTATTTTCCTTCGTCCACTGTCATCAACCTCTTCATACATGCCCTCCGGGGGTCCTCGTGCTTTTTACGTGATCTTCCTCCAGCATCATCGATACTGTGTTCTCGAAGGTCTACCGAGGTCTATCCCTACCTACTTACCGCTCTACTTTGCGTCATATATCTTCATTATCATAGTATCCTTTTGATGTACCCAAATCACCTGAGCACGTTCTTCGTCATTCATTTATTATGTATATTATAGATATTTAGAAGTAAGGGAATTAAACAATAAATTATAGAATATTTTTTAATTATACATAATTTATTTAACTAATTAAACTAAAAACTAAGTGTGTGAATGACACTGTATCGTAAAATGACTAATTATTTTTTTTTCTTACACAGTTTGTAAGAGAAGCGGGTTCGATACCTGCTACTTTAAAGTTTTTATATTAAATTTTAATATTGTATCTGTTATAAAAATATCGTGTTATAAAACCAAGTACTGAATTAAGATAATTATTTAAGTAATATAAATATTGTAGGTGGTAGCGCCCAAGAAGGCTGCTCTAGCGGAGGCGGAGTCCGAACTTCAAATGCAAATGAACACTCTAAATGAGAAACGAGCTCAGCTACAAGGAGTGTTGGATAAGTTACAGGCATGTAGATTTTTACTAAACACACAAAATATTACTATTTTTACTTGACATTTCGAGGGCATGACATTTTTAAAGCCATTTTCATAGCTTGAAAAAGGCTTTAAAAGCCTCTTTCAATTTCTCTTTTAAATAATCTCTTTTAAATATTCTTTAAATACTCAGGCGCTCAACGATGAGTTCGCAGAAATGACACGTAAGAAGAAAGGCTTAGAAGATGAAATAGAACTTTGTTCCACCAAGCTGTCCCGAGCTGAACAACTCATAGGAGGGTTGGGGGGAGAGAAGGCGAGGTGGACTGATCTACAGATACAGTTGCAGAATCTACTCTCTAATATTATTGGTATGGAGAATGCAGCTGGATTTGACCGCGCGCCTCTTGAAAGCCGTTGTCAATTTATACTATAGTCAATAACTAGCCAGTTCAATCATTTATCTGCTAACCATATTAGTTTAAAAGTTCTGAGATTAGCGTGCACAAAGGCACAGACAAACAGAAAAAAATAAAAATAATTGTTTTGGGTTCTTTTACATTGATAAAAGCCCATAATATTTTTTCTCATATATCATCCATTTACAGACAGCAATCAGTTACATTTTTATTATATGTATAGGATATAAATGTTTCTAACCTTAATATTTTATACAGGGTGATAGAAAATTTAATGTGCCCGTATCTTTTTCTATTTCATTCTTTAAGAGAGTAATGAAAATTGTGTACATTTCAGGTGATGTATTGTTGTCTGCGGGTTTCATAGCGTACCTCGGTCCCTATACGGTCAACTACAGGAGAGAGATCATACAGGTGTGGAACCAAAGGACTAGGGAATTGGGTAAATTATTATTTCTTTTTAAATTCATAATAACACATATGTAATAAGATAACTTTTTATTTTTTTTGTATTGTTAAACTTGTTCATATTGAATCATATTAATTCTATTAATTAGTGGAGAGCGGAGTTTCTTGACACTAGCAAGAAACGTTGAAGCTTAAAAAAAATGGATCTATATTTATATAAGATCAATATATATATATATATATGAAAACTATATGTACATACCTAACGTTTCTATATGTTTTACGGCCTAAAAAAAAGTACGAAAAAAAAAACAAATTTTCTGTTAACAACAAAAATTATAACTATATAATTATTTTTAATATTTTTAAAGTGTTATTCACACAGTAAGGTTTGTGAGTGTTTGAACGTTGCGGGACTCGAACCCGCGTCTCTTGGTAACCGTCAGAGCGCTTTGACTACTAAGCCATACCTTCATCTGGCTATGTCAATATTCTTATACGCTTATTAAAACTAATTTTTGGTGTTAGCATCTCTATGAAATTATTTTTACAAAATGATATTTAATTGATACAAAATTTATGAGGCTTTTCCTTTCAGATATCCCATGCTCAGAAGCATTCAGTTTACTCGCAACTTTAGGAGAGCCGGTTGTAATCCGAGCGTGGAACATAGCGGGTTTACCAGTGGATGCTTTTTCCATAGAAAATGGCATTATTGTAGAGAAATCACGACGATGGCCTCTGATGATTGACCCACAAGGTTAGTTACAATTTTGAAAGTGGTAGTCGTGGATTCATTTTCTGTTAAAGAAAGTATTTGTTTTTTTTTGTAGACTGTTAACAGCACAGGTACAGCAAAATTTACGTGTAATGGAGTATACAAAATATTTTAATTTTTTTAAAGTATTCAGTAGTGGAACTCAACGACACGCTACAATACATCACCAGAGCAGATAAATGAAATTAATTTAAATATAATCATTCCCCCGAGCGGGAATCGAACCCACAACCAATCGCGTTTACACTCAGACGCTGTCGTAACTGTAATTAATAATTAATTTTTCAATATTTTCCCTAGAACAAGCGAATAAGTGGGTGAAAAACATGGAGCGCGACAACCAACTGAAAGTCATAAAGCTGACTGACTCCAATTACGTGAGAGTTCTAGAAAATGCCATACAACTCGGTCTGCCCGTCATGTTGGAGAACGTTCGAGAAATGCTCGACGCGGTAATCGAACCTGTACTATTGAGGAATATATTTAGGTGAGTTAGAGTGATTTTAGAAGGTGCGTGATTGTTTTGTCGTTTTTTTTAGGAAATAAACAGACGTAGTCATATTGACAAAAAATTAAACTTATCATTGATATCAACTTTCATTGAAATTATGAATACAAATCGGTTTTGTACTACTAGAACTTGACTATTAGATCTAGCAGTTAGACTTTGATTGTTAAGCTCAAGATAGTGGGTTCGATTCTCACCCAGCATATTATTGTTAGTGGCCCCATATTGGACATCAAACTCCAAAAGTATCCATAACATGTTTTTTTCCAAATTACATTATAGACTAACCTTTTCTTGACAATTTCTCTACAGTCTAAGCATAGTTATTAGTATAATTTTTTAGTAAATATACATATTAGTAGCTCTTGACATATATGAGTAAAATACGCATTTGCCTTAAAAAAAGCATAATATGTCAAACATATATTACCTTAATATACTTGTATATATTACATTATTATTTATATAAATATATATTTAACGCAGCATTGACGCAGCGTTGAGTTCTGCCGCACAATACGCAAGGAAATTTAGACTTTTTGCACTAATCTAGTTTCATATTCTTGCGTTATCATGATTTTCATAAAATATTATCCAAACCCAGCGGGGTATCCAGCTGAGTCACAATTATTATACGCTTGTTACAACTTGTTTTTGGTGTTAGCACGTCTGTATAGAGAGTTTTATACATTTCATATAAAAGGTCTGGAGGCATAGACTGCCTAAAGCTCGGTGATAACATCTTGGAGTACAATCATCAGTTTCGTTTCTATATCACCACAAGACTGAGCAACCCTCACTATTTACCTGAAGTGGCTGTTAAGGTTTGTATGTAAAAGAGAATATTTAAAGAGAAATACATAATAAAGAAAGGGAGATTACGTAATAGCATACAAGTTTCTTTTTTAATAAAAATCACCTTTGGTTACCTAAAAACTTGTATATTTATATTGCAATTTAGTATATTTTGTTATTTTGTTTTGAAAATTTATAAAATTTATAGTTTAAGTAAAAAAAACTATAGCGCGGCGTTGAGTTGCGCCGTTTCTGGAGCAAAACAAAGTGGTTAATACGTGCGGATTAACAAGGTTTTAACAGCTAAATTTTCGTATGTAGCTTACATAAAAATTTTCGCAGGTAACGCTTCTCAATTTCATGATAACGCCACAAGGTCTTCAGGATCAACTCCTAGGAATAGTGGTAGCTCAGGACCGCCCCGAGCTAGAGCTGAAGAAGAACCAGCTAATCGTGGAAGGAGCCAACAATAAGAGGACCTTGAAGGAGATTGAGGATAAGATTTTAGAGGTACTATTGTAATAAATCTTTTTCTTTTCAGCTTTACGTTTTTCCTTTATATCACGCTACCTAGTGCCTAGTGCATCTAGTGACAAGGTCGGTTAGGATAGGTTAAAGGTTCCATTCCCACTCGGATGAATTAAGGCGTAACATTTCGCCACTAATCACATAATATCTCGGTTTCGGGCAGACAGAGGAAAATTGAGTGTCTTGACACTAGGTTTATCAGTCTACCCTGCAATGCGAGAAAAAGCGTAAAAAAGTTTATTTCCTTAATTATATTCATTTACTAACAACAAACTTTTTGAAACAACCAGGTATTATCATCAGCGGGCAACATTCTAGAGGACGAATCCGCAAACCAAATACTGTCATCCTCAAAAGTTCTATCGATTGAGATAGAGGCGAAGCAGGCGGCGGCCGCCGTCACCGAGCTGGAGATAGACGAGGCGCGGCTTCTGTACGTGCCCGTGTCCAAGCACAGCTCGGTGCTGTTCTTTTGTATATCAGATTTGGCAAATATCGATCCGATGTATCAATATTCGCTCAATTGGTGAGTTTGATCTGTTTTTATAATGGTATTGGTATAATGCCATTTAAGTCGTCTGCTTAGAGATATTGGTGGTGGCGGAACTTCTCTTCATTTATCTTATTAATTAAGACCTAAAAGATGTATTATTTGAAATTAATATTGTTTTAGTTGAAGTTTAGTAGGTTCGTCACGTGTAACTGCGGCTGTTCTTTGTTTTTTTTTAATTTAAAGCTTTTGTTGTGTTTTTTATTTTGCCAGTGTTGACTGCGTTGGTGATTATAATAAATAAATAAATATATAAATAAACATAGAAAAGGAGTGCAGAAAGTTTAGTGTCTTTTTTTTAAATAGATTAAATTAATAAAATAAATGTACATAGTGCTTATCATAAATCACTACTCTCTCCACAGGTTCTTAAATCACTACTCTCTCCACAGGTTCATAAATCTCTACAACCAAGCTATACTAAACTCTCCCAAAAGCGACAATCTGACAGAGCGCCTGGAGTGCCTCAACGCGTACTTCACGCGTATCGTTTACGAGAACGTGTGCAGGAGTTTGTTTGAAAAGGACAAGCTTGTTTTCTCGTTGGTGTTGACTTTGGGGATTCTGAGGGCTCAGGTGAATCTTTTTTCGGATTTCTTACAGTTTCAACTTTACACTTTTTCCCGGTATAGGCGGAAATATACTTCGATTTTCATATTTTCATCCGAATTCGAGACATTACGTGTTGAGTGGCGGAACTCAACGTCGTGCTTTGTTATCGAGAGCCAGAGCGAGTAAATGAAAATAATTTAAATATAACCATTTCCCCGGAATCGACACCCCTTAGCAATCGCGTTTACTGTACAGACTCTATCCCATAGCTATAGATAGATAATCGGTCCTTAAGGTTTTGTACTTTTAATTTAAGTGTTAAGTTTTAATAATACGTAGGCAAATATTCGAATTTGTTTACCTAGTGTTCAGACAATTTGTTCTCCACATTCCGCCAACTTTAGAGACATTGTTATTGTATTTAACTCTTCATAATTATACAATTGATGAAGCGAAAAATCACTAATGACATGAAGAACGGAATGTCTTCACACTAAAGTCTCTCTGCTAGGCGGGAATAAAAAGTTGATAATTAAAAAAATAATAAAAGCGCCTATCTTGTCATTGTCTTCCAGGGTAACTTAGATGATGATCTAGTAGCCTTCCTACTGACAGGAGGGATAGCTTTGGAGAACCCTTTCGAGAATCCAGCACCGGCGTGGTTATCGGAGAAAGCATGGTCCGAAATTGTTAGAAGTAGTAACTTTAATGAGTGAGTGTCGCGTGTGTTATTTCAACAATTGAAAGTAAATTATGACATAGTGGCGCAATAGGTATTGCTGTGGTCTGTCTGTGGACGCGATTGGTTGTGGTATCGAACTACATTATATTTATTTCTCCACACTGGCAAAACAAAGTGCAGCGTTTAGCTCCGCCATTCAACACAGAGAACCGAGTGTCTTGACACTAGGTGATCTCTGAGTACTGTGCGGGACACTATGCGGGAAAAAAATTATAAGTAAATGAGTAGTAAAATATATGATGAATGAATGTAGGTAGATGTATAATCCATACGAGTATTCTTTTAACATAATCCTTCTTTATACAACAAGTGTTGGGCAACGTGCATGTTGTTTTATAAAAAAAACTGTATGTCAAAAACTTTATGTATGTTCTTGAACAATTTTTTCGATATATAAATTATAAGTATGCTAAATTTTATACTCCTCTGTCTACATAATTTTCCTATAAAGGGGTTGTAAAATGTTAGCTTCACGTATTTATACTTGTATGTACATAAAACGCTTACCTTACTGAGCGGCTAACAGACAACGTATACAAATAACGATTATCTTACTGAGTGACTAACAATCAACGTCGACAGACAACGCTTACCTTACTGCGTGGCTACACCAAAGGCGTAGAACGCTAAAATTTGCCATGTAGGTTCCTTGGAAAGGGAAGCAATTAAAAATTTCTACGTGAACAGGAAGTAACGGTGAATTTACGCTTTACAGTTCACTTAAGCGCGAGTGCGGATTACAACTAGTGACGCATAAAATATTTTAAATTGTTCTTTAATAAAAAAATATTCACAGTGGATGGCAACGGTGGGTAAAAAAATACAAACCTATGTGTATTAAATTTCGCTTAGAATTGATTTAGAAAACTTCGGTTCATTTCATCTGAAAGCATAAACTTGAGGAAAGATAAATTGATCAAGAGATTAAATTGTAAATAATGTTTAAATAAACGTGATTTGTTAACAGTCTCCATGGATTTAAAGAAAGCATTGAATCGAATATAGGCGAATGGAAAGCGTTTTACGACTTGTCTGCGCCGCACGAGCACCCCTTTCCCCACCCTTACGAAGATATTAGGGGGATTCCTAAACTTATTATATTGAGGTTTGATATTTTGGACTTACATAAAATAAAATAAAAAACAAGACAAACAGCGGCGTTGAGGTCCACCACTCGACATTTTTATAGTTTTGATCTCTTCCTGGCTTCTTTTCCAGATGCATACGTCCAGACAAACTAATCCCTCTGGTCCAACAATATGTAGTAGAGGAAATGGGTCGGATCTACGTCGAGCCCCCTCCCTTTGATCTGGAGAAGTCTTTCAATGACAGCAACTGCTGTTCTCCGCTCATCTTTATTCTCTCCGCCGGATCTGACCCCATGTCTGGATTGGTGAAGTTCTCCATGGAGAAGAAAGTGATTTCTTTTGAGACTATTTCCCTTGGACAAGGACAGGTTTGTGTGTAATCCGTAGACATTTTTAAAAAAGTATGTTCGATTAACAGCAAAGCTTGCCGAAATTACTAAAAAGAATTGAAAAAGCTTGCGATTTTCGCAAAAATTGTTGCAAGTAAATTTGTAAACGTATAGTTCTTAATCAGTGAAAGTGATCTGACCGATCTTGGTATTTATGAGATACAGGTCCAATTTCACGCGCTATGTGCTATATATTTTTTTATGTTTACAATGAAACTGTTTATTTATACTTTTGAAATCTTTGAGTTTTAAATTCACCTTTATTTAGGTTACAGGTTTAGGTGAAAAAAAAAACATTGTGGACATATATTGATATAATCCCAAAGTGATGATCTTTGTATATATGTCTGTGCGTTTGTGCACGCTAATCTCAGAACCGGCTTATACTAGTTTTCCTATTAATATTGTATTTTGATAAACTTTCCTTTACATTAAGTGTTTAATTTATACAATATATAAAAAAGTTACAATTATTTAAATTATAAACTTAAGCAAAGTTTGTGATTGAAGTGAGAACGTGGGCGTGACTAAATAATTTTATCGACTTTTTTAATTTAATATGAATGAATGAAAATGGTGGAAAATAGTGGACTGTTTATATTAATTTGTATAATATTATTAATAAATTAATAAACGTAAAACCAATGGAAATAATTACCTAAATATTTTTTATTCCAATCCAGGGTCCAATTGCAGCCGGCATGATAGCCCAAGCGATCACGACCGGTGGCTGGGTGGTGCTCCAGAACTGCCATGTGATGGCCTCCTGGATGGGGGAGCTGGAGAGGATCTGCGGGGAGGTGATAATGCCTCACACCACTCACCCCAACTTCCGGTGTTGGCTGACCTCGTATCCTAGTGACGCGTTTCCGGTCACGGTGTTGCAGAATGGTATGGCGGTATTTGTGGTTTTTTTTAGAGTTGTGGAGTTTATATTTATACTTTATAATGTTAATATGAATAAATTAAAGTAACAACACCAATGGAAAGTATAAATGTGAATAAGGATCGCAATGCCTTATTAGCTACTGTTCGAAAATATAGAACTTCTGGAAAAAAACTTTTTACACCTTTATCACCAGATTGTCCCACATAGGAGGGTAGTCAGATAGAACCTAGTGTCAATACATGTTCTCCATTTTACATCCGAATTCAAGCAATGCGTATTGCGATTGGTGGAACTCAACGTCACGTTTTTTCTTGCCTGAGCGGAGAAATTAAAATAATTTAAATATGCTCAATCGCCCGAATGGGAATGGAACCCACAACCAATCGGGTTTACAGTCAGATACTGTCACACGTTGATTGCTTATTAGCGATTTATTCATCTTAGGGTACGGAGTTGTGAATAAAATTATACTATGGAGGTCTCAAGTCTGTAATTGCGAGGATACAAATATTAACTTTCACTACGTTTGTAATACAGGTGTTAAAATGACAAACGAAGCGCCAAAAGGTCTAAAAAATAACATATACCGTTCCTACACTTCCGACCCGATATGCGATCCGGAGTTCTACATATCTTGTCCAAGGACGGAGGAGTGGCGGAGACTTCTCTACGCTCTATGCTTCTTCCACGCGGTCGTGCAGGAGAGGAGAGCTTTCGGCCCTCTCGGATGGAACATTCAATATGAGTTCAATGAAAGTGATTTGAGGATTTGTATTATGCAATTGCAGGTAACGTTTGTCGTGTTTGTGCCACAATTTTAGTATAGGATGACTCGTGGTTCGAATCCAGTTTAATAGCATCGTTTATATTTGAAATGAGATCAGTAACGTTATTATAATTCTTTATAATTTGTTTACTATATGTAGTTTAGTGTAAGTTATAGGTAACCGAGTGTTTTTAACATTTTAGTGTTTTATTCACGCACTTAGTAAATTGTAGAAAACATAAAAAAAGTTTAACGCAGCGGGGTTCGAACCCGCGCTTGTTGGAAATCCTTCGCATGGCTTAACGGTGAGAGCGATTGGACGGCTTCCATGGCCTTCCTTCCAGGCTTATCGCCTGCTGCCACTTTATACAATTCAAACATTAAAAGGTTGCCTGGAAGAGCTAGCTTTAGGCGATAAGGCCGCCTAATTGATCATTTCTCATTATTTCTTGTGTCTATATTTATAACTAGCGACATGCTCGTCTGCGTAAACTACGACTAAACTATATCGTTTCTTCGCCCGCTCGCGTTCTCTACTTTGCTTAAATTTATAATTTAAATGTTTGTAACTTTTAAATTTAGGAACCGATCGAAATAACATAAACAGTAAATGTTAAGGGAAGTTTAAAATAGTTAAAACTGCATTTAAATCAGTTATGCCTTTTCTGAGATTAGCGTGCACAAACGTACAGACAAAACAGAAAAAAAACTAAAATATATGTAGAACCCAAGTTCTATTATATTGATATTACCCTTAATAACATTCGTTTTCATATACCTTGCATGTGCAGACAGCAATCAGTATTTTTTTTATTATATGTAGAGATTTCTATGTGTAATAAAAGTGTATTTAATTTGTTTTGTTTGTCACAACCAGATGAAGCGATCCAAATTATTTGATATGATAAGAAACCAAATTATTTGTAGATGTTCTTAACGGAGTATACGGAGACTCCGTTCGACGCGCTCTACTATCTGGCCGGAGAGTGCAACTACGGCGGCAGAGTGACCGACGACAAGGACAGGAGGCTTATACTCTCCTTACTGTCGATATTCTACAATGAACAAGTCACCAGCGATCCTAAGTAGGACTCTCTTGGTGAATTATTATTACACTATTGGTGTAATTTCAGCTGACTGTGGATTTGAATTTTCATGATTTTTACTCATGGCAGGGTAAAGCAAGGCTACCGTTGTGAGCACGACGCGAATGCCCACATTCCAAAGTGGCCTTTGTCACTGGCTTTGGTCTTGGCACAGCTTCACGTTGTTAAGCTGGAGCACGGGAAGCTGTGTGTTTATACTCGAGATCACAGTTGATCGATTTTAAGATGGACCACAAGGAACACAGGAAAGCAAAGAACGCTGTGTCTTGGCACCTACAGAATTCAAGACATTGCGTGTTGAGTGACGAAATTCAACGTCGCTTTTGTCTTAATAGTTAGGAAATGAAAAGTCAATCAGAGTTGATTTAAAATATTTATCATAATTTTTTATTATAATATACGTTCGTAATTTTCACTGTTAATTAGATCTTCTCTTTTTCATATTTCATATTGTATTCACACTTTATCCCGTAGCAGCTGGGTTGTCAGAGAGACTAGGTTCTCTCAAGACTCTTTTCTCCACTTTCCGCCCGAATTCTAAACTATGCGTGTTGAGTGGCCGAACTCAACGCTGCGTTTTGTCTTAGATGCCAGAAGAAAGAAATGAAAATATTTTAAATATAATCATTCCTCCGGGTGGATATCGTATCTACAACCATCGGGTTTACAGCCAGACGTTGTCCCACTGCACCAGATATACAAATATTACGACATATCCAGAGATGGCCGTTTTATTTTAAATCTTAGTTTGCAAAACCCTCCTATACGCCCACACTATCCTACAAAGTGGTCCTTTTCTAATTTCTCTCCCACCTTGTTCTTTCACCTTGCTCTATACCTAGTTTTACCCGTACTCATAAAAATTCTGCTTCCGAAACCCTTCTCGGTAACGATACGGATACACCAAGGCTTGGATCTTAGCCCGTTCTTGTTCAATATAGTTCAAGATACTGTATCGGCTTATATCCAGTACCAGTCTCTATGGCTCATGTACGCCAATGACATAGCGGTCATTGACGAGAGCCGGTTCAAGATGAAGCAGGGAGTGAGTCTCCGAAGGGATATGTTAAAACCAGTCGGTGAAGTCGGAAAAGTTTAGGTACCCCTAGTCTGGAAGAATTGACCTCGCTGTCCAAGCTAACTTTAAACTAATGTTGGCTAGCACTACTCGTTCTCGTCGGTGTCTCTTTTTGTCTCTCTAAATATAATGTGATTGTGGTCCGCAGCTATTCGTTCTCGTCGTCGGGCGAGTACACGATGCCGTGCAGCATGGAGCACTGCGCGGTGGTGGCGCACGTGCGCGCGCTGCCCTCCATCACGCCGCCAGACGTGTTCGGTCTGCACGAGAACGCAGACATCACCAAGGACAACAAGGAAGCCGGCGAGGTGTGTAGAGACTGGAGAGACTGGAGACTGGAGCCATGCGACAATCGTTATATATTTTAGAGATATTTTGTTTTATATGCCATGCCATAATAATCTCCTAAGATAATTTCTGTCACTTCCAACAGAGTTTATATTTAGAATTAAGAAAAAAAAATATGCAGGCTCAGAATGATTAAATAAGAGTTGATTTGAAATAATTATCATAATTTTATATTATAATATACGTTCGTAATTGCCGCTATTAGATGTTAGACATTCTCTTTAAATTTCGTATTGTATTCACACTTTATACCGCAGCACCTAGGTAGTCAGAGAGAACCTAGTGTCAAGACACACCTTTCTCCACCTTTCGTCCGAATTTAAAACATTGCGTGTTGAGTGCGTGTGCGAAGCGAGTGGCAATAGTAGGCCACACCCAATTATAGCTACAAATGTTTTATTAATAATTAATATATTGTATCGCCAGCTCCTCTACGGTGTTCTAGTAACACAAACCGCTATAATAGGCGGAGGCGGCGCGGAGGGCGGAGAGAGCGTAGTAGAGATGACTAACGACATGCTCGGCCGAATGCCCTCGCCCTATGACGTGCTGGCCGTGTCCATCGCGTACCCCGTTATGTATTATAATAGTATGAACACTGTACTTAAACAGGTATGGATAAGTATTTTTTTTATCATCTTCAAGGTATTCAGAGAGGATCTAGTGTCTCTAAGAGTCAAGACACTAGCTTCACCCCCAAATTCGAGATATTGTTAGTTGAGTGGCGGAACTCAACGCTGCGCTTTGTCTTTTGCTATAATTAAATAATTATCACTATGTAGATTCTTGGTTGTGGGAATCGAACCTAAAACCAATCGTAATTACAGTCAACACTGCGTTACAATGGCTGAAACAATAAAAATATTATGTACATTTTAAAGTGTTATTCACACACTTAGGAAATCGAAAAACCTTTTTTTTTAGAAAACGTATAATACACAGCGTGATTCGAATCCGCGCCTCCTTTTGGAAAACGTCCAATGGAATGGAACAATGGAACTCATGGCTTAGCGGTCAGAGTGCTATAAAAATATTGTTTTTATGATAAGCACACCTCCAAATGGGAATTGAACCTATAACTACCGAGTGTAAAATCCGACAACATATCGTCATTTAATAGTTACCAAACAGACATTCCATAATTCTCAGGAACTGATCCGCTACAACCGACTTCTGTTAGTGGTATCGAGAACTCTCTACGGAGTCCACTTGGCAGCCCAGGGTCTGGCCATCATGAGCGCGGAGCTGGAGGAGTGCAACAATGCCTTCGTGAAGGGCATAGTACCAGAAGCCTGGATATCTAAATCCTATCCGTCCATGAAGCCGCTAGGATCATATGTTGCGGATTTTCTTGCTAGGTAGGTTGTAGTAGGTTCATAGAAATATCACACACACACTTCGCACACTTAAGAAAAATTTAAATATTTTTAGAAAATGTATAAGAATATAAACACATCTGGATTCGAAACCGCGCCTCTTGTTTGCCTCCAGACGCTCTGACCGCTAATCTACATCTCATCTCATAGTGTACATTCGGCTACGTCGAAATTCTTATACGCTTTAATACAAGTAATTTTTGTTTTTAGCATCACTATAGAGTCTTTTTACAAATTTCAGCTACACAATGATTATTCGACAAATTATTGTCTAGCGACAGATAATGGTCTTTATTAAATATTTTTAACATTCTCTTTTTAATGTATGACATGGGTTAGAATGCGGCTGCGTTTGAATTTTTATACGTTTTCTAAAAATGCGGATTCAGGTGATGTCAATTTTTTTTTACTATACGCCTAAGTTATGATAAATTGTTTGTTGATAGGTATTATAATTAGCAGAACTTATTGCTCAGTCCAGGAATATTTAAAGGATACAAATATCTGGCAGTAATATATCATTTGAGTTAAGTGCACATACATCATTGTATTGAATATAGAATTTGTAATTTTAATTTAAAAAAAAAAACAAATAATTAACTGCCTTCCAAGACGCGGCAGTAGCAACCACCAATTGCATTTATTGAAATATACTATCGAAGAAGCTTCTAATGTATATTTGAATAAATATATTTTATTTTAAGTTATAAACACTGCGAAAATTCTATCTAAAACTCACTACCCATTCAAACATCGACTTATTTTTAAATTAGATGTTTAAAAACACCTGTATATAATCCATACTAATATAATAAATGCAAAAGTAAATCTGACTGTCTGTCTGTGTGTGAAGTCATCACGGCCAAACCCCTGAACTGATTGTGATGAAATTTTATACAGAGATACTTCAGTCTTCAGGTCTTGGAATGAACTTAGTACCAGACGCCGACTTTTTTACCCATTCTTTATGGTTTTCCAGGAATTTTATTGTTTAAGGAAAAGACTGCCAAAAATACGAATAGACAGCTATAGCGGATCGTAGTTTATGCATAATAAAACAACACACTGTGTATAATTAGTTAGTTTATTATGGCAAACTGCAAAACCTTTCTACATTGTATAATTATCTAAAGTCCACATATATTTTGTACTCAGCCTGCTCTTTGATTTATCCAAATAAGCTCTGATATTGCACAACTAAATCTACTTAACAACATTCATAACATTTATATAAAGATAAACAAACCGTCATTAACCACACTCAGAAACGTTATTTTGTGTTCGGCCGCCCTGTTAAATCACTACGACCGATTTAATGACAGTTAAAGGCTAATTGACGTGTTTGTGTGCTGCGGTTTGCATTGGTCTTTAATAGTTATATATAATAATAATGTAAACGTACAAAATGGCAACACTCTCAATAAAATTATTATACTACATAAAAAATTAGGCATTAAGATTTCATATTTGTTTTTGGTTCTAGTGACACCATAAACTATTAGAAACTAATGCGTGATATCTACATAGAAAATAGAATGTGAAATAACTATTTCTCCGTAATTTAAGACTTCTGTATATTTCCGTACAGTGACACGCTAAGCTCAAAAACCGTGTAAGACTAATAACACGGACATATTATATACACTAAATAGATCTAAAATACGTCAAATACACGAATAGTACCGTTCAGTGTAAACTTCGTAAAGAAATTTAAAAAGAAACTACTACAAATAACCTATATAAAATTATAGAATATGAATTTCAGCCTTCAGTTTTTTTAGCTAAGTCAAGCAATTTATTCATTAACTCTCCACCAAAAGACTCCCTGTATTTCTGACTGATACTATTCAAAAGGGCGTAAGGTGTTTCATAATTCATATTTTCAATAGTCGACAGACTCATGTCGTCGTACTTCCGGCCGACGACTCTGAAACCGGAAGCTGACATCTCAACGCAATATTCCGAATTTTCTAACGTTGTAAGGTTAATATAGATACGTTGGTTTGTACTTTTTATTTTGGTGGACACTTGTGCCGACTTCACGTGTTTCCGGATGTCATTGATGGCGGCTTCCGCTTCTATCGGCCAGGTATCTTCGTCTAGCACTGGTTCAGTCATTTTCTGGAATATTTAAATTCATTGTGTTTGAAATGTGATTTTGTACACGGCTTTTTGTTTCTTATTAATATAACTAAATCTACTTAAAATGTATATATCACACTCAGAGAAGTTGTTTTGTGTAGAACTGATTTTAAATGAATACGATCCATTTAATGACTGTGGAGGACGTTATAATTAAAGGTCCTTAACACTATAGTGTGGAATTTGGAGAATATCGTTATACTTTTTTTGAGAAACATCTGCTAGTCCCACTGAGTTTTTTACGCTGGTTCATCTCAGTCTTTTTCGCATTAAATTTAGTGAACCTTTGGTAAATTGTTTGACGTTTAAAAACTGGAGCATGTAAAACGAATAAATAAAATTAATTCACTTTTATAAAAAAAAAACTACTGTTTTTGAACCTATTATTTGAAGTTAGAGGCATATCACAAAAATGACATGTGTTTTAGTATTACTAAGCACAAAATGATATAAATTAGTGAGTTCGAGACGTGTCTGGTTGAATTGTTAAATTACACTTAAGAAAACGTTATTTTAAATTAGTTTTCTTTCGTTCATTTAGATCAGGTCTAATACTCGCCCTTAAACACAGGTTATTTTTATTGTTGAGAAAAAGTTTAAAAATATAAAACAAAAAAATACAATTTTATTATTATTTACTCAAATACGCCTGAAGCCATCGTGGCCCAATGGGACTGCGTCTGACTGTAATCGCGATTGATTGTGGGTTCGATTCATTCGTATTCGGTGGAAAGATAACAATTTTATTTTTTTAATTTCTCCGCTCCGGTGAAAAAGACGAAACGCGGCGTTGAGTTCCGCCACTCAACATTCAATGTCGTCAATTCAGGCGGAAAGTTTGGAACGGAGTGGACACGGACACGTTCTCTATTACTGCCGTTTTATGCGGCACTATATGGGAAAAATCGTGGAGTTCAAATAAATACACGTTTAACTTATTTCATTATAAAGTACAGTCAATTAGCGACTTGTTTATAATAGGCTAGTCATAACAAAGAGGTCACGACCCGAGTAAATCAATAAACACTTAAGCGCTTAGGGAAAGAAAAGAAGTTGAATATATTATTTAATGAAAACTGTCTGTATATAAATCATTATTAATAGCTATATTTTTATTAATTTTATGAGGCTATCTTGGCGCAGTGTGATAGCGTATGACTGAAACACGAAAAGACTGTACAAAGATAAACCCGATTGGTTGTGGTTGTGGGGTCGATTACCACTCGAAGGAATGATTATATTAAAAATATTAAATATTTAAAAAAAAACCTAAGACACTAAGAACTATGGCACTCAACTCAATATCTCGATTTCGGAAGGAAAGTGGAAAACGGACACTAGTTTCTATCTGACTACCTTGCTATAAGCGTAAAGCTGAAATAAAATAAATAATTAAATATTTTTCATCAACCTGCGGCCTCCAAGCCGGATAAGTGTCTTTGAAGGATTATTTGCGGGTCTCGATAAATGTAGCCGAGTTCCCGTTTCATTTTTGGATTGCTAAATTCACACTTAAAATAAAAATGTATGTCCTTTTTTGCATACCTTTTAAATATCGTCCCTTATTATTTGTATTTCACAAACAGTACCGCTAAAGTCGTTTTCACAAACTTACCGAAGTAGTAGACCGAAAATACTGTTTATTTTAAATAAACTAGGTTTTATGTGTTAAAATTTATCACGCATAACATATGTATGACTTTGTTTTATGTGTTGTATATTGATTTGACGTTTTATGTGTTGTACATTGTGTGCTAAGGGACGATGTGTATTTAAATGCGACTTGCGGAAAATTTACAATTTGATAAATGGCTCAGATTATCAATGAGCTGGTAAAGTTACGGGAGATGCGTAAAGAACTACAAAAATAATATCAAAAGTGCATTTGATTTGCATGCACTTATAAATACCATTACAAAAAAAATGAAATTTCACTGTATAGCCGAAGTGGAAAACAAAATTAATCATCATCATTGTTGACATATCTATTTTCCAGGCTAAAGTTCCTCCAAGACTGGATAGACGAGGGTCCGCCGGTGGTCTTCTGGATATCAGGATTCTACTTCACACAGTCTTTTCTGACTGGAGTTTTACAGAACTATTCGCGTCATAACAAAATACCCATAGACCAAGTGCACTTTGAATTTTCGATCACAAGTATGGAAGTGGAATGCGAAGAAGAACCAGCTTTTGGAGTGTATTGTAAGGTATAGTATTTTTCATAAGTTTGTAGACTCAGTACTGCAGAAAAATTTTTGTTTTTAAAAGTGTAAAAACGCAAAAAAAAACGTGGTATTCGAACGGTAACTCCGTTCTCCTTTTAATGTGTAAACTGTAGTTATATATATTAATTATTGCAGGTAACAAATCTACGATCAAAATAAAACATTATTTTACTTAAATGTTTTTATTACTTCTAGAAAAAAAACAGGCAAATAATTTTATATTGTATATTGTACTTTTATTTATACATACAATTTTATTTGTTCATCCGATATTATTTGGTTTACGATGTAAATTTAAATAAATTTATATTTTTTTTATAGCACTCTGTATAAAATAAAAGATATATTTCATACGTATAAAGCAATGAGCATATCCACCTAGCCCTAATTTAGGTAACGGCGACCTAAATTTGAACGGAAGTAGGGAACGTAGAGCAATCATGGTCAACTAGTTGTAGAGGACTGGCTAGGGTACAGGACTTCTAGACTAGGGTTCGAATTTCAAATAATTAATTCATTTACGCATAAAATTCACGTTTTTACAATTGAAATTAATAAGCGTCTTGCTTTAGTGTACTGGAGATAGAAAAATATAATTTAAATTATTAGCAGGAGGAGGGGGAAGAAAAAGCGAGAGGAAAATTATGATTATGATCTTAATGTTATGTTATTTGCAAAAATATATATTTATTTTATTTCAATACTAATTTTAACATAATATGGTAAGTGATACGTGTTTCTATGTAAATACTTTGACAAATTTCCAAGCAAACTCATCAAGTGGACAATCAAGGACAAGAACATAAATGTATTTGTATGGGTGGCAGGTCATATGGTGTGTCTAACTTTTGAATGGCGGCTTTTATAAATAAATTTACTATATATAATTATATATTTGTTTGTGTGTGTGTTTGTTTGTAGGCACTGCAGTAGACGGTCACAGGTTTTTAATCTGGCATATATGCTTTGTTGAGATTTATATATGAATTGAGATTAGGGCATAATTAATAATTTTTTTTACAAAAAAAAAATTACACACGTGACATGATTGAATACGCAATCATCCTGTTTACCCTTAGGGAAATTTTTTTCAGCATATTTTTTATGGGACCAACCTCTGAATATACTATAACCATTAAAAATTTATCACTAACAACATATCTAACATGTGAAACATGAAATATATAATATATATATATATATATATATATATATATATATATATATATATAATGCAGAAGATTAAGAACTTCAACCGTTTTTGTCAGTTGCTTAAATAAATGCATTATATTTTTTAATTTAAAATTATACGATTTATATAAATAATTTTGGCTTGTATCTAGAACCATCATTAGTTCAATTATCGTAATTCAGCGTCAGTAGTAGTAAAGATCCTCTTTTCAAATTTAGGTTAGGTAGGAGAGGAGCTCGGATAGACAGGTGTAGACGAGAGAGGAAATTTTAAACCACTTGGGTCCCAGTCCCTAACAACTTCGAGCCATCGGTGAATCCATAAAATGCTAAGGAGTTTCTTCTTTGTATATATATTTAAGATATATAAGTTATATATTAAGAATGTTGGTTTTCATTATTTTTACATGTTTTGAAATGAAACTATTTTAAGCGGATTATATATAGATATTTTTGAACGCGATTAATACGGTTATAATTGTTTTATATCGTAATATAAATTATATGTTTGTAATTTTTTGTACATGAAAAAGCTAAGCTATTATTATGGTGAAAGTTTGAAGAAGAAGTGTTCCATGAAAAAGCAATGGAAGTGGAGCAGTTAAACCTAAACTATAATTTATATATACATATATATTGACATTACAGTTATATGCAGCTACTTTGGAAAATATTTAGGTCACAAAATACTTTTTGGCTTAGTTTTCAGCACTGTAAAATCACATTCTGTTAACATATAAAAAAGAATTCAATTGAATGAAAGCATACAAGCAGTTTGAAAACTAATCGTAATTGGAAATACAGAAAGCATCACATATATAAATGTTCATCTCAGTTGCAAGGGACATGCTGAATAGAAACCGGTTGGAGGCAGATCCATATGCAACGCCAATGCTGACCACGATCCTCAGATATAACGGACTGGGTACAAAAAGAGAGAGTAGCTTGACTCACCACCAAAGTATACAATATAAAAACATTGTTTTTAAAACTTAAAGCCGTCTTTATTTTTTGCAGTTATATATTTGATTTATGTTAAAAGTGTAAATCATATATCAATATCGATTTACAATATGAATATTTATATAAGTTTCTATGTCAACAGGGCCTCTTCCTAGAAGGTGCAAGATGGAACAGAGAATCAATGCAACTAGACGAATCGTATCCAAAAATCCTCTTTGACACTATACCTATAATATGGTTTCAACCAGCTTTAATAGTTAATTTTAATCCACCGCCATGTTATTTCTGTCCCATTTACAAAACAAGTGAGAGAAGAGGTGTTCTAGCGACTACTGGACATTCAAGCAACTTTGTTATGTATATAACTTTAAGATCTGATATCCCTGAGAAGCATTGGATTAATAGAGGGGTAGCAAGTTTAACACAACTTGACGATTGAGGTTAAATATTTGTGTGTCACAGTAATTTAAAAGCTTTGCCAAATGTATGAAGTTTCTGATTGTTTAATAATAATTATAATTATTTGAATTGGTATTGTTTTATTTATATGTCTGTACAATTCAAAATGAATAGAATTTTATATAATAAAAAAAATTATGAATAAAAATATAGTACAATAAATTTGTTTAAAAAGTGCTTTGAATAAATTTCCCAGTATCCTGATTCTTCTATCACAGATATTAGGTTCTTGTTATGAAATATTGTATTGTCATCAAACATGGTGATATGTGCAATTTCTCAAGTGAATTTGTAATTCTCAACAAAATAGTAATTTTCTTGTGTATAGAGAACTAGATAAATACAAAAAATGTTTTTTTCTTATGTATATAACACTTACAAATGTTTAAAACAAATAAAGTAATTGAAGGTCATTTTTAACATTTAAAAGTGTTATTCACTCAGGAAATTGTAGTACATTTTTTTTTAACAAAGGTCTGTAACAAAATGTTCTTTGCACTCTTTTGTCCATTTTCCACTCTAAATTAACACATTGGATGTAGAGTGGTGGAACTTAGCCCTAAGCTTTGTCTTATCAGAATGAAGATATAATTTTAAATATAATCCTTTCATCATTTTAAATTCAACCCACATCCAATCACCTTTAGAGGCAGGTGTGCCACAATACCTTCAAAAGGGATTAATATAATTTGAATAAAAACAATAAGTAAAAAATATTTGAGAAACATTTGAGTATCTAGAAAACTTTATATCCAGGGACAGATGGGTATTGATTCATTTTATAAATAAAGTTTAATTTCTTCTTTTATGAAATTCATAATTAAAAAAAATATATATACTTATTGATTTTCAATTTATTTTATATAGAATCAAAACATTAGTTGTATCTATTGTACATTGTGCAGTATATGTTAATTTCTAATTTAATGTCTTCTTTATTCTAATGTAATTAATTTTAAAGTACTACACTTAAATTTAAAATACATCAATAATAAAATAAAGTTGGCTCCAAAATAAATAAAAAATCCAACTTTTGTGATAGCTTTAATAGCATGTTTGCACATACCTCGTATTACAGAACCAAAATAGAATTAAATGAAACTTTCGACACGATAATATTTAAGTATTATCTTTGAATATCGCGCCCTTTTTAATAATTTATTACCGTACTTACCTAAATTTAAAGATGACCGGCCTCAATAGGCGCAGATTCTTAACTTTACAACAAGATTAACAGTTTAGATAATAAATCACTCGTTTTAGGAATATTAAGATGTGTCTATTTAGAAAATAAGAGGCGTATCTCACAAATATGTACAAAATTAAAATTGACACAGTTTTTTATTGACAATTTGACAAAACTGTTGCCATGATTTTAGTTTTCTTTTCTTTTTTAGTAAAACTTTGGTAGCATCACAATAAATCTAAATGAACCAACAAAAAATCTTTAAGACGATTGTTTAGATATAAATATTAATAAAAATACGTTATTTAGTTTTAACAACTACTTGAATTCTAAAAAAAAAATATATAAATAGATTGCCTTACAAACTCATACACTGATTATTGTATATGATTTCTTTATTAAATAAATTAATTGTAATTTTTTATTGTAAATCAATGTAATTAGAGAAAAAAAAATATTATTTCAATATTGTTAGTATTATCTTTATCATAAACATAATCTCGCGTCAAACGGAACGCATTATTTTCGCATTTTTTGTTGACTCACATAGATGGCGCTTCGAAATTGTAAACTGCGTATGGCGAACTGACGTTTTTGGTTATTTTTGTTCTCGCCTCGTGTTTACTTTAGTGTCTAATTTCGATCCAATTGCGAAAATACAGTTGTGCAACACCGAGAACCCAACAATATTTGAAAGAAGCGTCGAACTACAGCGCAAAGTATCGATCCGCGCGTCCCGACTAGTTATATGTATACAGTTTTATCACGTGGTGGTGCGATTTATATAATTCTTGTTTACCGTACGAGTCGTAAGTTTGCGCATGTGCGTCCCGTTGCCGTCGGCCGTCAGTAACCTCAAAGGGTTCCGGATATCCGGGTCCGGGTCTCGGAGTCAGGCTGTGATGTGAGACACACCGCGCGGCCGACATGGCACAGATCTCGCGCAGCTCCGAGAGCGACGCCTGGGCGCTGCTCGCGCTCAAGTCGGCGCCCTCCTCGCCCTCCAAGGTGCAGTGGGCGCAGGAGCCGGCCCCCATCGCGATCGCGAGACTTGATGGTCGCGATTTCGAATATCTTATACGCCAGAAAAAGGTGATAATTGGACGAAATTCAAGCCGGGGTCAAGTGGATGTGAACATGGGGCACTCTAGTTTTATATCACGACGGCATCTAGAGCTGTTCTACGACCACCCGGAGTTTTATCTGACGTGTAATAGTAAGAACGGCGTGCTCGTGGACGGCGTGTTCCAGAGGAAGGGAGCAGCCTCGATGCTGCTGCCTAAGAGGTCAGTACTCACTTTGTCTGATAACCTTAGGTCATAGTCATCCACTTCTAGCTAAAGCTTTTTGTTTGTAAACAAACATTGTTTATATCTACCCACCTGTTGCTTTTTTTATTATTTCAATCTATTGTATACTTTTATTGACACATATGGTTTTATGCATATTTAAAGTCACTGACACTAATTCTGAAATTTATAAGTTAGGTTATTCAAAGTCTTCTAAAATTTTTATCAAGGAAGCTTGTAAACATTCAATTTTGCTCAGTAAATTAATATAAAAAAGCAGTGCGATTTATTTATACAATTTTAAGTTAGGTTATAACCATAGCCATTTACAATAATACTTTTATAAGTAAATATTAATAAAAGAGTAGTCTTAAATAAATACTATTTATTGTAAAATAAAAATTTATAGATACTTTTGAAGTATTGATTTTTTTCAATTTGGATGTTTATAATTTTGGTTGCTATGGCGGTTGTATAAACAGATCTTTATAGGGTAATCATTTTTTCATAACTAAAAAGCTATAGTTTTCTTTAGCTTAGTGTTGTTTTCTTTGATTTCTTTGATAAGATATCCATAAAACACACTTCAATCAACAACTTGATTAAATTTTTCTAATCAAAATAATTTTAATTTATAATGCAATATTAATATAATCATTTATATAAAATAAGTGTCAAAACACTCCACTGACAATATTATTGCGGCAGAACTGAATGCCTTGTAGTACTAGAATAAAAATGGAAATAATTTAAATATAATAAAATAACAATGATATCTTAAAATATCATACGAGTGCAAATAAATAATATATGATAAAAATAAGTTATATTATAAACATAAGTGAAGTCATTCATAAATGTTTAAATGATTTATGATTAAAAGTACAAATTTTAGTGAAAGTGAAAGGTCACGTTTTTATTTTAAAATCTTTTGTCAGTTATAAAATTTAGACTTGAAGTTATCATATTATAATGTTTTGGTATTCAATTATAAAGTTAATTTAATATATATTCATTATATCTTAGAATATATCTATCAATCAATGTAAGATCTTGCAACCTTATTTTGACTGACTTCTGATTTGCTTGGAAATATGCATGTCTCCGAGTTTGTTGACTACATGTTTTTATATCTCATTTTCTACCCAGGTCAACTATGGTAATATGAAAATACTTTTTCAGTGTGTTGGTTTTAATATTTTTTTGGGAATTCGAAAGGAGAGTGAAAATAGAATATACACCCTACATATGTAAAATTTTGAATAATATTTAAATTTCATTTAGGTTATATAAAATATATAATTATATATTTTAGGTAATTATAAGGTAATTACCTACAAATATATTGTAAAGTTTCCTCATACAATTTGACTCTATTAAAATTAAACAACAGTTGCAAATTGATGCCATGGTACAGTGGTACTGTTTGTACACACAGTGGTTGTGGGTTTAATAGGCACTTTTAATTATTTTATATATTTTTATTTTATATATATATACATTTTCTACTTCACTCTGAGAATAACAATTGTAATATTAGATTCTGCAATTGAATACAAAATGTTTCAGAATTGGATGGAAAGTAGAGAATGGACTGTCTTGATTTGATTCTTCTATCATGCCATGCGGGAAAAAGCATGAAGTCTTATATTTGTTTATAAATGTTGATGATACAATCAGCTTTATCTATTTATTTGTGCTTCTTAGTATAATTACTATTTGATATGAAGATAATTACAATTGAATACTAACTAGCATTGCTTAGTTATTGAACTAAAACTTGTGTTTGTTTGGTTAGATTGTTGTATTTTATTTATTTTCAGAGAATATAGATATAGGTTGAAGAACAAAACTTTCACAAATACAATATTAAGAAAAGTAAAAATATATTAATATCATTAATTATGCATTACTAACTTTGTCACTTTTTTCATAGACATCAAAACTGTTGGAGTTTTCATTCTTTTACAAATCAATTTTAATTTCGTGTACTGAACAAGGCACTGCGTTCTCCTCAAGACGTTCTGAGACTCGTCACTAGAGCAGAGAAATTAAAATTCTTCAAAGATTATCTTTACATCGCGCGGGAATCGAACCCACACACAACGCTTACCGCGTAGACAGTCAGACGCTGTCACGTGACCCTAATTTTACAATATTAAACCCTATCTACTTACATTTCTATACTAACGCTATAGAGCTTAAAAACATGTTGTTTTTTAATTAATCAGATAATATAATATTGAATCAAGATATAAAAAAGGCGTATGTATGACTGTTTGCATGACGTCACGCTAATGACGCATCACCACATTGCCGCATAACGCCTTCGTAGAAATTTTTATCCAACATATATATACCTTTAAATAGATGTGTTTTTTTTATACATATTTATAAATGGATTTGTTATTGATGCAATTTTAGCCGGATGTAGTGAAATTAGTGACGAAGACGAAGGAAATAGAATTTTAATAATACTAACTAGTCTCGAGTAGTCTACCTACTAAACAAAGTTTAATAACTTCTTCATGTAAGTTCATTTTAAAGGCCATCGTGATGGCGCAGTGTGATTGTTACTGTATACGCAATGGTTGTTGGTTCGATTCCCTTTCGGAGGACTGATTAGATTATTTTAATTTCCCCGCTCAGCTAAGTGTAAGCGCAGAATTCCCTGCTATGTTTTTATTCTATTATTTCTCTCTACTATATGCCTTTTCGGCCTTAATCAGCCTATGGGCTAACTCACAGTTTAACCGTGCTTGCCAATTATCACTTATGTTTTTAAGATTGTCACTTATTGAAAGTGGAAAATGGAGAACGGAGTGTCTTGAAACTAGTTTGGTTATTTTGAACCTCAAATTCGTTTAATTGACAATTATAAATTCGTTTTTAGAAACTTATAATTTACAGTTTTCAATGCCCCCTTTTCAATAAATACAACATATTAAAAACAACGAAATGGGTACATTGAATTTCATATGACATGTCAAAAATGAATTTGAAGTTCAAAACACTGAATTTGGAGCATAGTAGAATGAATTTGGTGTTCACTTAAGAAGAATCATAAAATGCTTTAAAATTAATTTTGTCAGTCTTATCTTTGTATTCTAGGCTAGACACAAAGTTGAATGACCTAGTTTGATAACACTTATCAGATTGTAGAGTGATTTATGGTATTGTAAGAACTGTGCAAATCTTAAGATACATTAGAAAGTTCTTAATTGTGGAAAAAAACGCCTAATGTACATATTTTTTTCATTATACAGTAGCCATATTAAATTTTAGGATTAAGTCACTGGCGTCAGACATTTTTCAGCTCTGGTTATAAAACAAAGCGCGGCGTTGAGTTCCGCCACTCAACACTCAATGTTTTGAATTCGGACGGAAAATGTTTGTATTTACGTATAAGTCATACGAATGCAAACTTTAAAAATAATTTAAGTACTTTTTTAAATGTGTTTTTGTTAATTGTTATTATATTAGGATTATATTTTAAAAAAAATTAAATAAATATAGGCTACAGAGTAGCACACTCACAGAACTTATTGATTATTTGACTAAGTCATATGTACCAATAATTAGAAAATTAGAATGTGTTTGTAGAAATTCAATGCTCTAAAACGTGCGAAAAGAGAATAGTCATATTAAAGACATTTTGCATTAGATGGTGTAATTAAACTCTTCATTATATCTATTAAATATGAGATTCAGAATAGTTTAAACTAGAACATTTCCCTTATGGTAATAGAACCCACAACAATCTCGTTTACAGTCACGGCGTCCGAGTTCCAAGCGAATATAGTGTCAGCGTAAGAGTATGAATAATAGATTTATATATTTATTATGTCGAGTCTACATAAGATAAACATACGGCCATTCTTATGTCGGACAAGGACGGCCCAGCCACGGTTTTTAGCGTGGCATAAATACTAGCTTCTAGAAGTTTCAAGTCTAGTATTTGTTTTTAGCGTTTCAGATGTGAGTACAGAAAAAAATGTTTCGAAATTAATTTATTGATAAATAATTGTTTATAAGTACATATTAGATTTGTAATGTATTGTAATAAATTATATTGCGCAACTTTTTCTTGCACACCAGAGCCGATAAATGAAACTTATTAAATTACATACGTTCATTCTACAGAGTGGTAAACGAACCCACGATTAACCGCGTTTGCGGTCAGACGCTGTGCCACTCCGCCACGAGGGCCTCTAACTCACTAATCAAAACGCAATGTCTCGATTTCAGGCGGTAAGTGGAGAACGGAGTGTCTTGGACACTAGGTGTTCCCTGCTTGCCTGTTTTTTTGTATTATTATTTGGCGCAATATATATTATTTGGAATTCGGCAGAGAGACTAGTGTTAAAAACTGTTTACAGTTTTCTGTTATATTGTATATTATACGCCGTACTTTATATAATTTGAACTAGAAAATAATATAAACGAATTGAAATATGAATAATTCCTCGTATGGATAATCGCTCACTTGCGCTACGATGGCGTCAAGTAATAAATTCCTAATAAATACATTTATCTCAAATATGTTTTATCATATATATCAAACAAACTGGCAGTGCCCGCAACTTCGTCCGCTAATTCTAAAATAAAAGTTACCTATATAAGTTACCTTTACTACATTAGCTATCTGTCAGTGAAAGCCTCGTCAAAATCGGTGCAGCCGATTCCAGAGCCGTAACGGATAGACAGACACAAAAATGGTTGGAATTGTTATTTTTGGTATATTTACCGTGTGTACTGTGTTTATTTAGTAAAAAAACTGTTATATTAATAGTATTGATTACAAATATATTGACAAGCCATTTCTTTATCAAAGATTGCCTGCAAGAGATTGCTTGAAGCAACAAGCCCGCCAAAGCATATATTTAACATTTTGTTCCCTTATACTTCTTTACTATTCTATTCTTTTCGTAATTTCTAGATAATTTTGCACATGTATTTAGGTTATATGTGTGTAAGTGTAATTGTAGTCTGGGCACTTGTTTACGTCGTGGCAGCGACGAGTGTTTATGTGTCTGCTTTGTTATGTAACGGTCATTGGAGACCGTCTTGTGTAGAAGCTTTTTTTTCTTTCTTCTTGTTATCAAGTAGTTTTGTTTTATGAAATGGTTAAATTTGAAAAAGACATATTAAGAAAACGTATAAAAATTTGAACGCAGCGGGATTTGAACCCGCGCCACTTGAAAACCGTTCAAGCGCTCTGACCACCGCTAAGTCATGCGTTCTACATCCAGCTACGTTGAAATTCTTAAACGCTTATTACAACTTATATTTGTATTAAAAAATGTTAAAGTTTAATAAAGTCGTTGGTTAAACCAATTAATACACAAAACATTACGTTTACTCCAGTCTGAATAATTTCATTCAAAAGGGTTGAATTTATTTACTAATTGTAATTTGAATGGAATAATAATAATTATTATTATTAAAAAAAAATGTTTAAATATTTGATGGTTGGGGATTAGATTCCCACGTATGTAGTATGTTCATATTAATATTATACAAGCGAAAGTAACTGGTGTCTGTCTATCTGTGACGTCATCACGGCCAAACCCCTGAACCGATTGTGATGAAATTTTATATACAGATATGAACAACTTGGGATGAACATAGGCTACTAGTTTCTCCAATTTTTATTGTCACACCAGGAACTTCATTGTTTTACGAAAAGGCCGCCGAAAATACGAAATAGCTATACTGTATTAAGTATTTATGTACAATGTGAAAAATTATTATTATATATATATATTTTTTTGTAATCTGTTTGAAATTGTATGGAGAAAGGTTACCGTTACCGTTACCGGTAGATAATATTGTCGTCACATTTTTTTGTAGTGTAGCTAATACTTGCCTCCTATTTCACATATAGTTATGTTCCAATCCAATGTTAAAGTTTTTCTAACGAAATAAGTTCTTTGATTTTCACGATTATCACACATTTTGAAATGAAACCATTTTTAACCGGATTAATCGCGTATAATATTGGTATTCGAAAATACATTTTAGATCCCAACATTTCGAACACTTTACAGTAGTACGCGGTCACAGGTAGACTTTTTTCTAACGAAACTTAAAATATAAAATAAAATTTAAAAGTATACTTTTTAACTAGAACTTATAATTATGGATACAATCAGATATATTTCAAATTTAATGTTGTTTCTTACAACCGATTACGTTATTATTTGATGATATGATATGAATATTGCTTGTTCATTATTATTTACATTTTACTCCATTGATACCGAAATCTGTGTTTTAGTACGTCATACTTCGAGATTGTGAGGGCACGATGTTATTGACATTAGTTGTGGATTCGAACTTGTTTCATACAGCTTCACGCTTTTTATTGCATAGCAGGGTCGGCAGAGGGAACCTGGGGCTAAGACACTCCGCTCTCCAAAGAAGAGAGACTCTTCTCGACACTCTCGATTCTCGGCTCTTTCCGTCTGAATTCGAGACGTTGCGTATTGAGTGGCAGAACTCAATGCTGCACTTTTGCTGATTTAAATGTAATTATGTTACCGAATGGGAATCGAACTCACGACCAATCACTACTGCGGCTCAATAGTCGCCTTAATTTCATCTATTTTTTCTAAAAGCTATTAATACAAATTGGATGTCCACAATAATTATTTAGTTAACTGATGCACCGTGGTGCAGTGTGACAGGTAGGTTCCATTGCACACACGTGGGTTGTGGTGTCGAATGCCATTCAGGTGAGTGTTTTTCAATGTTCGATTGGACAAAGCGCGGTGTTAAGTTCCGCTATTTGACACACAATGTATTTTCGTCAGGAATTTTCTTAATATACCTAAGCTAGGTCTTCATATATGATCATTACTTATAAATGTCATAAATATTGATACAAAGAAAAACATTTTTTTTAATACAGTACGTAACATTTATAATCGTTCGTTTAATCCATTAATATAAAACCATTAAAAATATATAAAGCTTATTTGAAGTGGTCTCCATTGGCTGCGATACAGTCCCTTTAACTGATTGGAAAACTTATTTAGAGCTTTCAGCATAAATACGGGCATTTTATTTGTTAAAATATTGCTCAATTGTAAAAATTTTATACATACAAAAAAATTCTGTCACCTCCCCCTTTCTGTACCGCTTAAGCAGTTGTATTAATTTTACCACCCTATTCTTTTTTTTAAATTATGAATAAAAAAAATTACCAGTGCGTCTCTTAGACGCTGCATGTGATAATTCATTTTTAAAAATACGCGCCGTGGTTCTACTTACTATCTTCATCTCCCGAGATAATATCTTTTGCTAATGGACAGGATTTCTGCGAATTCTTTCCGTTAGTGCTTTGATCGCCTTTTTCGTATGAACAGTACGTGGGACGGCCAGGTCTTTTTCTATTACAAACAGAGGAGGTTTCCTTGTACCTATCAATAGTCCGGTACACAAACATTTGACAAATACCAAGCGTATGGAGGATTTTAAAAATTGTATTTGGCAACGGTTGACAGCGGTTCGGTACTCTTTATCAGCTCCATTTTAATATCACAAAATATCTTACAATATATTGCCGCGAAAATAAAAAAAACACAATTATAAATCATAATAAAAATGAGAGATGCCAAATTCAAAAATTTATATTTTTAATTATAACAGTATTTATGGCCACACTATGTAGTAGAGAATGGTCTAAGAAACACGATCTTTTTTAACATTTTTTTAAAGTGTTATTCGCACACTAAAGAAATTGAATAAGACATATTTAGAAAACGTATAAAAATTTGAACGCAGCGGCATTTGAACGCGCGCCTCTTGAAAACCGTTCAAGAGGCGCGGGTTCAAATCCCGCTGCGTTCAAATTTTTATACGTTTTCTAAATATGCCCTGTTCAAAAACGGTATTTTCATAAATGGTTGCAATTCCCACTTTGTGTTTATATCAATATCGTATAAATCAAAACGTAACTATGCTTGCAACGTTGTGCAACAGTCGCGCGCGCATCTGTAAACAAATGTGAGTGTCAGTTACGAACTAGAGTTCAAGCTATAAGTTTTATTTTTGTCTAGTTTTTGTTTATTATAATATGAAGAATGTGGAGAACGGAGTGTTTTAACACTAGACTCCACTTCTTAAAGGAGAATATAGAAGAATTCTCGCCTCTTGGAAACGTTCAATTGTATACGCTTTTTAAAATTATTTTTGTCCGCCCGTGTGTGTGAATTTACTACTTTAAATATGATATTCAGGCCATCGTGGCACAGTAATACAGCGTCTCAATGTAAACGCGACTGGTTGTAGGTTCAAATTCCACTTGGGAATCATTATATTTAAATAAATGACCAAGAAAATTGTGCATAATAAGTTATCGCTTTAACTAAATTAAAAACATAAGCCATTTAAAAAAAAAATACCATAATCTAAAATCGTTACTAGTTTCCAATAATTTATTTTGATTCGACGTTTCGATGTTTGTTTTGACGCCGAAAGTATTTTTTATCTGCATCTGAAGGTTAATTATTGTTAATTTGTTACTAAGTTACTTACATGTTTTGTATAAAAGAATCTTATATTCGAGTACTTTAAGTCTACATTCGAATGCAGCAAGTGTTTTTTCTTGATATACTGGTTTTCTGGCCCGGTAAATGTCTAAGCAATTTAGTTTGACACCTGCGACGAGTGAGACGATTTTGTGATTTAAGTTATTCCCAACGACATATTTGTATAGTTTTTTTTTTTTTTTTTAAATGGCTTATGTATTAAATTTAGTTAAAGCGATAACTTATTATGCACAATTTTCTTGGTCATTTATTTAAATATAATGATTCCCAAGTGGAATTCGATTATGTTCATCGCACACTAAGGAAATTGAAAAAGACATATTTAATAAACATATAAAAATTTCAACGCATTTGAACCCGCGCCTCTTGAAAACCGTTCAAGCGCTCTGACCGCTAAGCCTACATCCAGCTACGTTGAAATTCTTATACGCTTATTACCACTTATATTTGTTGTTAGCATCTCTGTAGAGAGATTTTTACAAATTTCTGGTACCCAAAGATTATTCTACGAACAATCGTCTGGCAAGAGAGAATGCTATTTATTAAATATATATTTTTTAACATTTTTTTAAACTGTTATTCGCACACTAAGGAAATTGAAAAATACATATTTAGAAACCGTATAAAAATTTGAACGCAGCAGGATTTGAACCTGTGCCTCTAAATATTCATCTTTGTATAGTTTAGGTTTTAATTCCATAAAAAAAAATGATGTATTATTTTTTTTTTTTAGTATGGTAGATGTTTCTCTAATCTAGTTAGATGAAGAACGGCGTTGAATTAGGCCGCAAAACATGTATTATTTCTATCTATAATTGAAGGAAAGTGGAGTATAAAGGGGTGTTTGAGACATATGTAATTCTGTCTCGCTCGGAAAGACATGTGCTTAAATTCAAAAGAGATGGTTTTAAGGATCTCTTTATTTTACTCTAAAACAATTAACATATAAGTGTTGGCAGTGAGAGCCTTCTATAATCACTTTTCTATTCTCCATACATGCAGGGAAATCTTTGTAG
Organism: Podotricha telesiphe; assembly: GCA_038994665.1. Classification (NCBI taxonomy): domain Eukaryota; kingdom Metazoa; phylum Arthropoda; class Insecta; order Lepidoptera; family Nymphalidae; genus Podotricha; species Podotricha telesiphe. The sequence continues at coordinate 664,922 of JAOYRR010000290.1, read as the reverse complement.
GCTGAAACTCTAACCTGCAACTTTATAGAACAAGCAGACCGTGATACGATTTTCATTCAGTCAGAGAGAACCCACTACCGATCGGAACCGGAGTTTACAGTCCGGACGCTGTCACACCGCGCTACGATGGCCTATAATTTATTTATTAGTTACATTATATATTTCGCGCAACAATAGCCACGTGTGTTTTAAATTTTTAAGTTTAGTTTATTCAAAATTTACACTTAGTAATAAATAAAATTATTATGAAAATCTGGGGCATGTTTGTTCAAAATATTTACTCGTTTATCCACGTCTGTGATGAAACATCTTATCTGATATTTCACTCTGCGTAGTGGCTTGGGCTTGAGTCCAACGCGCTGTATGCTAGATAGCCTATTGTACCTAGTGTACTGATTAAATGGCTTTGACTTTGTGGGATGATTTCTATGAAGTATTAGCGACCCGCTCGCGGCTTCGCCTGCGTAATCTACACGACTAAACTATTAGGATTAAATTTATAATTAAGTTGGTTGTAATTTAATTTTTGTTTATGAACCAATTGAAATGAACACTAAATGTTAAGGGAAGGGAATAAAATAGTCAAAATTGCATTTAAATCGGTTAAGCCGTTTCTGTGATTAGCGTGCACAAACAAACATACAGACAAACAGAAAAGAATTGATTTGGGTTCTATTGTACTGATAAATTCCCCCAATAATATATTTTTTTCAAATATCTTTCATGTACAGAAAGCAATCAATTGCACTTTTATTATATGTAAAGATTTAGGTACCGCTACATTAATAAGTAAAAAAAACAAATTTAAACCCCTTTTTATAGAAAATATGCGATTGGAAATGAATCAAATATGGTATTGTTAAAGTTGGTGTTGATACGGAGAGATGAACAGTAGTTATTTTATCTTATAATGCGTTATAAGAACGTGGCGCAGTGGAACAGCGAAAACGCCATTGGTAGTTGATTTGATTTCCGATTTGAATGATTATATATAAAATATTTTAATTTGTATGCTTTGGTACCGAAACCGAGGCAAAGCGCGGCTTTGAGTTCGGCCACTCAACACGAAATGTCTCGATTTCGAGCGGAAATTGGAGAACGGAGTGTCTTGACACTGCCTACAATCTTTGCAACGTGAGAAACAGCGTGAAGCTGCCAAAATATATATACATTGCATAAAATACTGGGTTTCACACCTATATTTGGAGGTATGCGGGGACACGTGACTTTAACTATCCATTCATTATATTATATTGATCATTAACAAATATAAAATATGCAAAGTAAATGCTCCATCCAGACTACCATTAGAATGCATGCTATTGAAAGCGCAACACACACACACACATACATATATATGAATCATCCATACAATATTAGGTCTTACATGGTTTTACATTAAGGGTTGAATTTGAATGATAAGTAAATAAATTGCTAGATTCAAGTTATGCATGGGAATAGTGTATGGATAGGTTTCACATACATACGTATGTATAATATGTATTAAAAAAAAATCTTTAAATGTTATCGATTTGTAAACGATTATTATTTAAATTAGAATTTTATTTGTTTATGCTGTATAGTTTTTATTTTTTGTGAGTTCTAATATTGGGTTCATCTCTCTCGTCTTTGATCCATTTGGACTTAATTAAACACTAATTTGCATCTCTGCGAGTACCTAATGGGTGATTTGTAATAAAATGTTAAATATTCACATTGTCAACAAATAAATAAAATATTATATTATGGCGAAATATTCGGGTAAAATATTTGTGTTCGGATATTTATTTCTTTTTACTGGATTACCGTTTAAGCGTCAACGGCGCGTTGCCTTAGTAACGTGTATGTCAAACATATATACACAGTAGAGTGTGTGTTAGATTTAATTTATATTTTATTTATTTATGCATTATTTAAAACAAATTGCATTTTGCATTCCTCTGTATAAACCACAACTGTGCCAAATTTCATACACCGTCCGCGTCGTTTTCGTAAATAGGGGTTTTGGTTATTCATTAAACTTCAATATATTATATTAAATAAAATAACTTTTATATATTTTTTAACTTAATTATTCTAGACAAAGACATGTTGTAAAACTACCCACCCCACGATACTGTACCCACTGTAAAGGATTTGAATCGCCGTCCGGCGTACAAAAAGATGAATTCGACAGTACTTCGGTCTTCGAGCAGCATTCCTAGCGTTCCCCGCCATGCGTACCGAAATCGATGTGTAATATTTTCACGCCGATAAATATATTTAGTAACATTCTTAAAAGTATATGTAATACAATTATATGTCGTTATTTGTATTACATTTCTTGTTGATTGAGTACAGTGTACATTTCTAAAGTGTATTGGTGTTTCTATATAATCGTGTATGTATGTATATGTATGCCTCATACAAATTAGGTTGTATGTGGCAATATCGATACTAATTGGCAGGTCGTTTGTTTTCATTTCAGGCCGCTTTTTAGTTTTTGCTTTATATTGTATAGTTAATTAGGCTATATTGTATTAGTGACTTAATAGTGCCTTCTTGGAAGGTTTCAAGAAGAAGGAGTGGGCCTGAATTTGCGACGTTCAAATGTTTTCAAAAAATTATATATATTTATGCTGTAGCTTTGGACTTACCAATATATAGAGACTTACCAATATATAGAGATAACTTATTTTAGAATAGATCCCATTTTAGGTAAAAACTCTCCTCTAACCTCGTTCATCCGTATGTTTGGTATTCTATGTAACATTTATTTATCTTTGTAGTAAACTGTTGTAAACAGTGTTTGAGTTACTATTAATGGTTATTTGGTAACACTACACGGTGTTAGTGTACTTAAATAAGTAAAGACAAAGTCACAATCGTCTGAAAGTTTTTTTATTAAATACAAAGTATAAAACATGCTGAAGTATTGAAATTTGTTAATATGAGTGCCCGGCCATAGTGGCACAGTTTGCGGCGTCGATCGTCTGTTATGGGCCAACGAGACAAACCTTGTAAAATTCAAATTCCACTTGATGGATATCCTAAATGGGAAGGGAATTCAGTTGAAACCTGTTTATGTAACGATGGTTCTGTGTTCATATCTCAATTGAGGTATTATTCGTTTAACAAAGAAAAAATGCACAAGACTATTAATTGACCGATTGGAACTGCGAAATGATATGTGCCATTTGGCTTTTTATTCTCTGTCTGTTCACTAAATTGGGAATGTTATGTAAAAACCCACTAATCTCATTTCTCTTTGCAAAGGCATCAGAATAATTTATTGCGCTTATTTTTCGCTGGCAAAAGCTTGCAGCGCCACCTGAAATACACCGTCCGTCAGTCGGCGTCGCGTAAGATGCGCCACTAATTTATATTATTAAATCTCTCCACTGCACACGTTGCTTACAAAATATTGTTTGAATATTTCTCTTATTGTCCGAAATTGAGCAACTTTCGTCCCGTTTTGTGTGTTCTAATCGATTTTTCGAGAGCGATTATTTATTTATTTATTTGATCCACCAACATTTGTTTACACGGTACATACAAAAAAAAAACATAGTAACGGAACTTAATCTATGGTAACAAACACTTACAGGCGGATACAGCATGCAAGAAAGAAAGAAAAACCATAATGAGCTCCCTAAGGCGAGCTTCAGCAAAACAAACCAAACAATTAGTCCATAATTAAATAGAAGACAATTCTTTAGGATAATACATACATTTTTAAGATGATTGTAGTTTATTTAACAAGAGTCGAATTTTGTTTGTCGAATCAACGTTAATATCTAGTAGGTCACTGTACTCATTAATTAACCAACCTGCAGAGCCTAGGAACAGGAGAGTTTGATCCAAACACTGTTTTTCGAGGTGATGGTGGCAAAGGGGAGTGATTTAACTACGTGGGAGCCTCATTGGTACACGTATATCTAATTATATTATATTATCTAATTGTTTCTATAAAATGTTATGATTTGTGAGTGAGACCGGCTAGAGCACATGCATCACTACATCACATTACGATTTTATTGTTTTTCTTTATAATAGCTTCATTTGTACAAGCCCTACTACATTAATGCGAAGATTTCAATCGATTCTAGGAAAAAAACAACTTTAGGCCTTTTCACTCGCATTGCCTAGCAGTCATAGAGAACTTAGTTGTAGAGACATTCCATCCTACCAATTTCCGCCCAAAATCAGTCACATTGCGTGTCATGTGATCGCAACGCCGCGCTTTTTCTTACCAGAGTTTTATTTTTGATTAGATTTGAAATAATTTAATGGGAGGATAAATAAATATGTAGTATTTTTGTGTATATATTGATGGAGAAGTGGAGAAAGGAGCGTCTCCATGGCTACTTTAAATTTTTTTTAATTTTATTCATATTATGTAGATTACCCACGGTTGTTATATTAAAATGTATCCAGTTAATTTGTTTTAAAACTAATGCAAAACAGAAATGAAAAGGCAAAGTAAGACAGTAATGGCATAACTAGCAATATTAACAAAATCATAGTTGGCATAATGCCCTTTAAAAATGCCATTAGAGATATGTAACAAATGCTAATGTTTCAATCGTGAAAAACTTGAAGATGTGAAAAATAAAAGATTACTTAAGTTACTTAAGTGTGAAAGTATTAAGGAACGGAGCGTCTTAATGTTTGTATGAACCAAACAAAAATAAGCTTTCAAAGTAAGTTTGTATTGAAACGTATGCTTTGCGTGCTTTTTGTAAGTAAGCTCGAGAATGTAAGCCAGACAGAGATTCCTGTATACAGTATTAGATAGGCACAATTTGAATCTGCCGAAGCTTTCGCACGGGGTCAGTGCACTCCGGTCCCGGCGACGCCGTCTCACCAGCCTACATTAATTCTAGCTGTCTGTCCCATTGTTCTTGATCTCCAAACAAATTATCTCGACCACGTGTAGTTTTCTTTGCGAAATTTTGTGGTTTGGGGTGGTGGGTGATATTTTTTTTTGTTTTTATTATTCATTTGATGTACAATTGTTTTGAGAGTATTAGTAATAATATAGGTTAAGATGTTAATATTTATTACATGTTATATTATGACCAAATTGCACAAATTCTTTATGATATCGTATCTGTTAATAAAGTTATATAACTGTAAAGTTTTATCTCGATCCATCTAGTAGTTTTTGCGTGATATAGATACAAATATCCATCCATCGATACTCACAAACTTTCGCATTTATGATTATAGTACCCGACACATTACAATTTTCTATAGGTGTCGGGTACACTCGAGTTCGTCCAGTGTGTAACTGGAAGCAAAATAAAATATAATGAAATAGAAAAATATATATTACTGATAACTGAGTATCATTTGAACCTGCAACCACAACACGTAATGAAGCTAAATTTACATTTCAATTGTTCATAACATTGGCTTTCATATTTTCGAAATACTGTATTTATAAATCTTGATGTCTCAGACATTGAGTTCCGAGCGGCGTTGAATTCCGCCAACGATCGCTTTACATACGACAGTGGAGAACGAGGTGTTTTGACACCAGGTTCTCTAAGTCTACCTAGTTTTGCGAATAAAAAATGTAAAGCTGATGACGCCTTACTTCCAAATCGATATTATAGTGGAAACTATATATTTTTAATATACCCTATATATAATGATGCAGACATAAATAACAATAAAAAAATATTTTGGTTATGATAATTCACAAATTTTCGTAACGCATCCCCAGCTCGTTGACGCTCAATCACGTCGTGCCGTGTCGTGTCTACGCAAAGCGAAGCTATAAATTTAGCCTTATTTCTATACATTTAAAGTATTATTTGTAACAATAAACGCCATCTAGCCAGTAGATGCACGATTTCGTATTGTATTTCGACAGGTTTAAGTTTTATTCCGGCGTGCAAGAAGTTGCTTAGCAACAGAACACCTAGCCGTCTCGAAGAACCCATGCCTCTGTCCTTTGGCGTGCTTTTTTGTTTACGGATAATGGATCAAGTCAGTGTTTTGGCATGTCTCCCTGTTAACAACGTTTTCGATGTTATGTGGATGCTACCCACATTTCGTTTAAGTGTGTTTAAGAGAGACAGTAGCTTTTTAATTTTGTTTTTATTGTATTTGTAACTGAAAAATGTACGGCATTTTGTATAAAAAATATCTTATATATATATGAGGCCGTCTGACTGTATACGCCATGGTTGTCAGTTCGATTTCTTACACGGTTGAATGATTATGGTTAAACTATTTGAAGTTGCGTAATAACTTAATAACTAAATGAAAAAAAATATGTATATATACGGGCTTTGATAATTTTTTTTTTAAAAGAAACAAAATTATACTATTAATTTAGCTAAATATGCATGTTCATGCACTTATTATAAAAATAGGGTTCATTTTTTTTAAAGGTTTCAAAGTACCGTATGCCGTACCCGCTCATTTTGCCTGTAGACTTCCAATTCACGCAACCCTTTAGAATTTCTACTATCTAATTTAAATCGCTCCACCCGCTTGGGGTAACTTCACGGATAAAATAAATAAATAAATATTTTTATTTTAAACACATTTTTCTTTGTGAAAAAATATTCCGTTTTTATCCGTTTCCATTTCTAGACATTTTTTGCAGCTTTTTCCCGCATAGCAGTTTAGCCAGACAGAAAGCTAAATTCAGGACAGTCTACTAGGGATTTTTCTTGCATTCCCGTTTGGTTCGTGCCACCCTAATAAGGATTCGAACCCACTATACTGACCACACTTTATGTCTCTTAGTAACATCCAATTGCGCCACAATCGCCGTCAATCATTGCTGCTATCGAACGTTGTATTTATTAGAGTGAAACTATGTTTAAGAATATATATATTGTGAAGATAGCGAATAACGCGATCGATAAATATACTAGTATGCACTTGACAACTGTGTGGCGGGACGGTGTCTAATCTGGCGTGTACTGTAACATGTTGTTATTCTTTTTTATTGTTTTTTTTTTTTTAAAAGCAATAGTGGCGCGTTGTGACAGGCTCTGACTGCAAAGACGATAGTTGTCGGTTCGATTCTTACTCGGTGGAATGAATATATATATAGTTTTTCCTTCATGTATTATTACCTAATTAATATTAGATATAATGAGGAATTCATATATTTATATTATTTTCATTTCTACGCTCTGCTGAAAAGACGAAGCGCCGTGTTGAGTTTCGCCGCTCAAAACGCAAAGTTTTGAATTCGGGCGGAAATTGGAGAACGGAGTGTTTTCCACCAAGTAAGAATCGAACCCACAACCATCGCCTTTGCAGTCAGAGCCTGTCACACTGCGCCACTATTGCTTTTATATATTTATATATATCATTTCTCCGCTCTGGTACCTAAGACAAAACGCGATGTTCGCGAGTTCCGAGTTCCGCCACTCAATATGTTGATATTATACATCTAATTAATGGTATGTAAGTTGACAAGGGTCTTACGTCAGCCGTTCATAGGAAATATACTGAGCGGTATTTTATTGACGTCTTTTTTTATTTATCATCTTTGCACATTGTCGGGTTAAGCGGGTCAAGTAGTGAACTCTTAGTGATACATCACTCTCTTCTCCTGTTTTAAGGTATTTTTAATGGTATTAGTGATTCGCACTTCGAAGGACGCTAAAAACGTTGTCCGTTGACGCATAAAATACGTGTTGCCTTATATGTAGAGTCTTGAGGTAGCAGTGTACATTTAAAAAGAAAAATTATGTTAATCACACACTTGGGATAAGAGTTACATTTTTGGATAACGTATAAAAATTGAAACGAAGCGAAAATTGGAATATGGCACCTCTAATATCTATTACACGCAGGTATGTCGTACGAATTGGTTTTGTACAATTAGCGGCATTCTTTAGTTGTGACGGACGAGTCTTGTTAACACACTTATCGTTTGTATGGTTGTTATTAAATAACTAGTTTATATTTAGAGTTGTATGTGTAATGCTTCGTAATGGTCTAATTTAAAAACCTTTGGTCGTATTGTGTTTTTTTGTTTCTTTTATTGTTTTCTGGCTCCACTAGACAGTTTAGGATGGTTTTTGTTGAAGGTCCTACGACCTTCATCAGTTTTAGTATGTGCGTGTTTCGTGGTAACTGATAGGACAGTGGATAAGCCTTTAAGTCAAGATGTGTAGTAAGAATAATAATTATTAACGTATGTTTAGGTTATCCTATAGGCTATTCTATGGACTATCCTATAGGCTATCTCGTCTATAAGTATACCTTGGTTATACGACGGTAAATAAACATTTATATGTTTTTAAATATCGTCTTATATAGCAGTTGAACCTCATAGATTAACCAAATAATGTAATAGTAAAATTTTTATATACATATATGTTTAAAATTGATTGTTATTTTTGTATGAATGAATGAATCCTGACCAAACGGGCCCTATTACGGTGTTTTGGTCGGATCTATTTTTGGCTGTACAAACGGAGCTTACCAACAGAGGCCCCCCCATTTCTGCGCGAGTCAAGGTCTTCGGTCAGGATATGAACACGTGACCACTGTGCTACTTGGCTCAGTTGTCGACGCTTAATTTTTATGGTCGACCTTACGTCCGTCCATTCATGCGTCAGGTTTGTTTTGGCTGCCTATAATGTGTATAGGCAATCATATTGTGTGTTAATTTACCTCTCTTTGTGTAAAGGATTGGTTTATATTCTCTGCCAGGACGATCCAAGTGACGAGATTATACTTTTAAGCGTGTTCCCTTTTATTTTCTTGTTCGTTGCTTTAGTCGGCATGCTCGTAAATTATTATGGTTCTAAGTTCGAATCACAGTGAAGGGAAAATTAATAAAAAAAATTTGAACAAAGTATAAGTTTGTGTGAATTGTCATCCGCCATGCTCTGTTTCAAACAGACAGAGAAAAAATGTAGGGCATGTAGTGACTTATCACTGAATTTTAAGTGGATATAGGCATAGGTTTGTGAAGAAATAACTGTAAATGCGATTGAAACTTTTTTAACTGTTTAGTCATGTATACGCCTTTTACGACGTTATCTTAAGATGCAACAGTGTGCCATTTTCAATTTCTAGGTCGATCTTTTGTGAAAGAAAATCTTTATATAAAGCTATTTATAATTCCTTATAATATATAGCAAATATTTCTTTACATATTGATTTGGGTCATGAGCTAAATCACCAATAATACAAGTAGTATGTCTCATACACATTTGAATCACACATTTTCCCACTAAAAGGTCTTAAGAAGTGAATGTGTAAATAGGTAATAAAATTTGAATAAATAAATGTTGTCCAAATAAAAAAAAATTATATTCATATTGACAATTGTGCAATCCCCGTACAGCGGAAAGATTAATTTTAAATTATTTTCTTTGTTCATTCGTTCTTATCTGTATGATAAAGCGCCGCGTTGAGTTCCGCCATTCAATGCACAATTTTGTCACTCGAATTTGGGCAGAAAGAGGAGAACGGAGTATTTTGACACTAGGATCTCTCCGCCTACAATGAGTACATGAAAAAATGTGCGTGCTTGAAGCTAACAATGTATACGGTGTTGCCTAAGGTGCGGGTTCGTATCTTGTAGGAAATATTTTTTTAACATTTATTATTATTGAAAAGGCTTAGCAACAAGCGTTGCTAAGTGAGGCAACTTTTTGAAACTTTTTAACGTTAATTTGCTTTAACATGACAGATGGCCCTATATTTAGGGTCTAAGCGTTACGATATCATTTGCGTACTGAATTCACTAATTGATATAATGAATTTGTAATTGTACTGTATTGCAGTAATAGTTACAAGATTGTATAAAAGTAAAAAAAAAGACATATTTAGAAAACGTATAAAAATTTGAACGCAGCGGGATTTAAACCCGCGCCTCTTGAAAAATGTCATCGTGGCGCAGTGGGACAGCGTCTTACCGTAAACGAGATTGACTGTGGGTTCTCGATACACACCAAAATAAACTAATATATTTAAATTATTTTAATTTCTCAGCTCATGTACCTAAAGACAAAGCGCGGCGTTTAATTCCGCCATGTGCAGATTATGGACAGAAAGTAGAGTACAGAGTGTCTCGACACTAGTTCTCTCTGACTATTGAGTCACTTTACTGACTAATAAGTCACTTTACTGTAAGAGTCTAGGTTTACTCACTAGTAAAATCTTTTGGGAGTCGCGCGAATAAAAAACTTGAATAATCCAGCAGTTTATTGATAAGCTAACTGATAAAGGATGTGTTTTTGTTAAGTACATAATACGTAGCTGCGACTAATAACTGTTATTGGCTTCGGTGTATTTACTCACTTTGTAATGCTAATTGAACGTCGGCCTTCTCAGATAGACGATAGTGTTCTTTTTTTCTTTAACACTTTTATGTACTATTTTATTTTTATTTTCTTAAGTAATGGCAAAGAATAAAGTTCTGAAAAAGACATATTTATTAATATATATATATATGAATATTCAAGTTGAACGGTCGAACGGTTTTCAATAGGCACGGGTTCAAGTCCCGCTGCGTTCAAATTTTTATACGTTTTCTAAATATGTCTTTTTCAATATCTCAAGTGTGCGATTAACACTTTAAAAAAAAAGGTAGTAAAATAAAGTTCTAGTTTAGTTTCATTGATTTGTTTCGTGGAGAATATAGTTTCTGGACACTGTATTGGCATCTTGTGCCTTTAAGTGTATGGTGTGAAGTGTTTGATCTACTTCTGATCAGTCAGTTCTTCTCTTGGCTGAAAATAAGATTATTTAATACGAATTTGTTAAAAAAAAGAAAAAAAAAATGTTTTTTTTTTAAATTGGAAAACGGCCTAAAACAAATTTTACGAAATTAGAATATACCCTTGAGAGTATCGTTAAAATCACCGTTAAAATACATTCACTGCATAAAAGGACGAAAATATGCGACTTAGTCCTTTATTAAAAAAATGAGACGGAAAGACAAACATTTTGGTAATAGATGTATATCTTTTTACATTAGTAACCTTATATAACAGTAAGGACATAAAACCAAAGTTTTTGTAAATGCACTGGATTATGAGACTTTGCGTGTTGAAAATGGTGGAATTCAAGGCCCCGAATTCCTACCAGATAACAGAAAATTTAAATATAAACAATCCCCCGAGAAGCGATCGAACCCAAAAATATTACGTTTACAGTCACACGCTGTCTCACTGAGCCACGATGGACTCTAACCGTTTCGTATCAGGAAAAATAAGAATATTCTTATTTATAGAAACTGATTATAGCTTTGTACTCACTTTTGATCCTGTTGGCTCAGTGGAAGCGTCTGTAATCGAAGTGGATTACTAAAATACTGAACGATATAGACTTCTTCAAAATCCTATCATATGATAAATTAACAACCTTAATAGTTTGTGATATTTGAAAATGCATACAATTATAATTCTATTCCAAAAAAAATTTTTATTACATTTCTATATTAATTTTTTACAAAAAATGGACCTAAATAGATTTTCCTCGTCTATTTTCGAATGAAGCTTTAAGAAAATATAAATATATTTTAATGTAACTATATTGCAACGAAATTCTTGGAAACATTCTATCTTTGAGTAAGCCTCTTAGAGCAAGAGCTCAAGTTACTGTAAGCTTTAAGCATTAGGTAGGTACTTAATTTCTATGTGTTCAAGATATTCTTATAATAACATTTAAATTGCATAAAGTTCGCTTAAGTATACAGTATGAGATTTTATGTTTGATATTAATAAAAGGATAATGGCTCTACAAATGTAAAGCCGCATGCGGATAAACGTAGTGTATTGACACCAGGTTCTCGCTGCCTCCTCTGATATGCGGGATAACCCGTGAAACTGCTAACATAATATGTTGTTTCACGCATCTCTCGTTGTTATCAGGATAGAATATTTAGAGTTTAATCTCTCCGTTCTCCACTGTCTACCCACTGTAAGGACATATATTTTAAAAATTGTTTTCGTAGCTCCATAAAAAAGGCCGACTGCACAATCTATTGTAAGTGTTTAGATATTGAGTGGCGCAACTTAACTCCTGGCCGTATCTTTATAGCTTTATATATGTACGACCATTTGTCGTTATGAAAATTATATTTATTTGGTTTTGGCGATTAGTACGCAATACTAAAAAATATTCTAAATTCACAAAAAAATATATATATTAACGCAAAATTGAGTTTTTTTTTCAATGATAATGATTTTTTCTTAGTAATGAAAGTAACAAAAAAATCAAAGCTTTCTTTATATATTCATTACAACAGTTATAATGTATCTATTGATAATCATAAGGTATACTAAAAAGAAGTTAAATAAACTGTCTTCTATAGTACCAGCTCGTGCTTTCACCGATAGCTGTAGTATGAATAGAAAAGGCAAGTTCAATTGAAAAATCGATAAGCTCGTATGTCTACAGTTCACTTATATATTATATTTGATGGCTGCTTTTGATTTTTTTTTTTTTATACACATAAGTAGATTAGTTTGGGATATTTTCTATATCGTAGAGTTTTTAGGGAGTAGTTTTTCTGTTCAGTAATTACCGATTTAGTTCATTTAGAAACATCATTAGCGATAGCGGAGTTTAACGCCCAATTTGACGTAGATGTTTATATTATATTTATTTTATCGGATCCCAAAACAGTTATATGCTATTGATATGCTGATTCACGCATATGCAGCTCAATCCGTATGGCACGGTAGGCAGAGAGAGCTTAGTTAGTGTTCACTCCGTTCTCAGCTTTTGTCCCGAATACAAGATGTAATGATAATTATTATATAATAATATTAGCTTCTTTAAAGGTTTACTAAACTTAATTACACTGTTTTATGGGTATGTATTATAAGATGCATTGGGGTACAAAGTAGAATTAAAAAAAAAACAGTCTCTAAAATCCATATTTATAAATTTAGGAAGTATGTAAAATAATACAGCTTTGGTCAGCTTTTATTTTTAAAGCTTTTGATGCAACAATCTCTTACAACCACGCTCAGATAAATCTATTAACTTTCAAGTGTCATTAAATATATATACATATATATATATCGATACAAAATACACATATTTCTACTGGCATTGTATTTTCTATTTAGAAATATATTAATATATAAGTAAGAGCGAGCTTTTTATTGCCAGTATTTATAGAATCCTGATTGAAGTGTATTTTGCGTTATTTTTCGATACAAACGATACATTGTGAGAGCCACGGGCGGTTCAAGGGGTGGTTGGCAATCCATTGCCGCCCCTATCGTATGCAAGCGAAAATACGCCTTATTGTTTGTCGAACAAAGTTAGTAATCCACTAAAATGAACTTTACACAGCTTTTGCGTATTATGTTACCATACTCGAAAGCCATGTGTGTATCTGATTGACGTTATAGGAATATGTGCGATTTTTGTCTTTTCCTGCAGTTTTTTTTAAGCCTTTAGTACTAATTCTTATATATTTTCGTTATGTAGAGCTTCACGCTTTTTTCCGCATAGTTGCTTAGTCAGTGAGAATCTAGTGTCAAGGCACTCCGTTCTTCAATCTGAGATAGAGCAGGAATCTAGTGATAAAACACTCTATTTTCCAATTTCTGCTTATTATCACATATTAATTGACGAGTGTCAGAGTAAATAATGAACAGGTCTTATTTGTGTTAAAGGAAATTACGAACAAGCGCCTATTTTTTTGCGTTACTTATGTTGATTTTTATTTTTGATATATTATTATATAATTAGATATATAAAATTGCATTTTCTTTTGTTACAGGTAACTATTACAATGTACTAAGGGGAATTTCGAGTCCGCATATGCGAAGCAAGCTTTGCAAATATTTATAAACGTTTTAAGGAAAGTGTAAATTTATATTCTGTTTTTATGATGGATGTATAGGACACTGTACGTTATTATGTGCCGATATCCGGCGGTAAAATGGGGATCGGTGCGATTGGACGTCAAGAAAAGATATCTCCACTCCAGTCCACTAAGAAACGAAAAGCAGTTCAAAAGAATTTCAAATTACGCTTAAAAGTCTTTCAGCGGCTCATCTCGTCTTTCTTATTCCATAGTCTTCTAGTCGAGGACATTTTATCCGGACACGCGTGCAAATTTTTGAAATTAGCAAGAGGCAAGGTAAGAAGTTGGTTAAAAATAGCGTTTCAAGATTTTCTTACATTAGTTTATTGATAGATTGATACTGATAATTATATTAAAATGTGTTATTGCCAGCTCATAAAATGATTTTACTTGAATAGTAAATAGGTGTATGTATTTAAAACTTCGAATCGTTATATACGATTGATTGATTAGTTCTTACGGAAAAGCAAACTTACGAGAGTTTACGTTTTGCAGTTTAGGCAATGAAGTTGCAGGTCTAAACTAGTTATTCATTATAAATATTAACATAGAAATATGAAATAGTAATTTTGATGTCATTGTGATGCAGTTTGCTTGCACGTAAGAGGGTTTTGGGTACTAATTTTACGGTAAAAATTAAATTTTACATTTACAATATATATTTTTGGGGTACCGGTGCCCCGGCGGCGTTGTCAAACAAAGTGTGGTATTTCGTTTCGCCCAGCACACAACGACGTTACTTCCGTAAAATTAAGCTTTTTTTTTTTTTGGAAATATATCTAATTTATTACGGAACGGTTTTCGAGAGGCGCAGGTTCAAATGCCGCTGCGTTCAAATTTTTATACGTTTTCTAAATATGTCTTTATAATTTGTTTGACTTGTATAACCTTCTAATTCAATATACTTAACTGTATATTTAAATATAGCTACAAAACACATCGCTTGCAAGTAGCCTTTAACTTTGCTCACTGTTGCATAAGGAACTTTGGCGTTTCTCGTAACTTTAGACTCCTATTTTTTTACATTAGCGTTTTGTTCACCTAAAATGTCTTAAGTACTAATTAATACAGCCTTTCTCTCTTGCATATAACAAGTTACGTAGGGATAACCTAGTGTAAAAACTCTATGTCCTCTTAAAAGTTAAGACAGGGTTGTAAGTGACAGTGTCTACAGGTGATTATGGTTAGCGTTTGTAATTCATGAGAAAAGACTTCTTAGAATTCCATAGATTTTTTACCATGCACCGTACCGGGCCGATGGTGGTTTTAGAGAGAAACCCTGAGTTAGTGCCTGGGACTTGCGAAACTAGTGTAGGCTTCAGGCCCACTTTTGGAATGCCCATCAACGCTCCCCTGTCCACTCTACTGTCCGAGCTCCTCGCTCTACCTAACTTGAATAGAAACTTTTTTAAATTAAACTATTTTACCGGTTTAATCGCGTATATTATTGGTATTCGAAAATACAAACCGACGTTTCGAACACTACAGCAGTCCGTGCTCACAGGTAGACTGAGATGGTATTCGTCTTGTCAGTTGTTACAATTATTATATCAAACTACCGCCATCGATTCCATAGTCGCCTAGCGCACTGGCCTAGATTCTTGCAGAATGAGCTGACTGTACCTTGCTCTCTGGTATGGTAGGTTTGAGACTGGAAAGTTTTCACGATTGGGTCTCAGGTGGTAGAAGGTTAAAAACTAAAAACCAAAAATCTTATTGAATAGATCCTATAAGAGTAATTAATAAGTATTGTTTATAGTCAGAACGTTGGTGGTGGAGAAAGGAGTGACTGAACACTATAAAAACGTAGTTATAGCTTTTTCCGTTTATATACTTGTATTAAATTAAAAATTAATCACTAATTATTTCTATTAATCGAATATTTATATATTTCTGTGTTACATTGTAAAATGTTTGTACGTTTAATTTTTTTTCAGCATACTAGTTTAGGTTTATAGATAATCTATACTCATGACACTCAGTTCAGTAATTTTCGCATTCAATATATTGCGTGTTGAGTGGCGGAGCTTAACACCATGCATTTTCTGGCTAATGTGGGGAGATGAAAAATATTTTGATATTATCCCTGGAGTGGGGATCTAATTCACAACCATCGTCGTCATCATCATCATCGTCTTACAGCCAAACGCTGTCCCACTGCGCGACCACGGCCTCTACATGTATCGTTTCAGAATATTTATAACCTAAAAGACCCAGATAGAACTAGTTCTCTAGTATTACATACATACATACATACATACATACATACATACATACATACATACATACATACTTTTTTTTTTTACATACATACATACATACATACATACATACATACATACATACATACTTACATAATATATGTATCTATTAATATAAAGTCGGTAGACCCTATGACCTTTCTTATTTATTCTCGTCCCCTGTCGTACGACGCCGGTGGTACTATAAATGTCTATTTAGTTCACGTATCAATCAATAACTAGAAACTAGGTAAATTATTATCTGTATTGGAAATTTCATGTTCAATAATATAATATTATTGTATTGTAGCCACCGTGGCGCAGTGGGGCAGCGTTTTAGTGTAGACGCCATTGATTGTGGGTTCGATTCCCGCTCGGGGGACTGATTATATTAAAATTATTTTTATTTCTCCTCTCTGGCACCTAACACTAACCGTGACGTTGAGTTCCGCCACCCAACACGCGTTTTCTCAAATTCAGGTGGAAAGTAGGGTAGTAAACGGAGTGTCTTGAGATTAGGTCCTTATTGCGTAACCTGCACACACCTGCAATTACAAACCTGAAAAAGCGTGAAACTGGGCAATATATTATACATTTTTGAATTTTTCCGTGATTTCTTTTAAATTGGCTTTTTAATTTCATTTATTCGATATAAAAATGTAATTTAAATGAAGCGGAAGTTTGTTAATATCATATCATATATATAAATAAAATGTCATTTTTAAATGACATTTTATTTATATACACGCATTACTTTTATTTTTACACCAGTTTTTTAATTATGGCGCTTTGAGCATTTTTATTCTGTGTTCGGTACTAAGATCGTAGTGGCAGGTCACTTTGTCCTTCAATTTATTTTAAACACTTGTCACTAATGCAATTTTTATAGATATTTAAAAAATATTATTGTTACGTATTATTAGTATTTTTTAATACAATATTAGTATATTTTACATACAATTTCACTGTTATATGCAAAATTGCGTAAATCTAACTTAATGACGCATACCTAATTTTTATATAAGCTTTTGTGTTCAATGAAAATGTGATTCATTAAGAGGTAGGGTGAGACCTAAGTAAATACTCGAATATTCTCTAATCGTGCATGTTTCAGCACTTCCTTGAGGGCCGCGTCTGGTTCTAAACCACTTTAAATTGTTTGGACGAAAATAGTTGTGGGTTCGATTACCACTCGGTGGAATTTGGTAGAACAATATTGAAAATATTTTCATTTACCCGCTCTGATACCTAAGACGTAGTGTGGCGTTGAGCTCAGCTACTGAACACAATGCGTCTCGATTTCGGATGCACGACACGAAAAGCGGAGGATTTTAGAGACATTTAGGAACTCACGTTCCTAGGTAGGAACTCACGCTCAACACACCAGCGTATTTGATGATTTTATATATATATATATATATATATATATATATATATTTAAAGTTGATTCATTAAAATTCAAGTAATTATTTAGTTTGTAAAGCTTGAATGTAAACAATATTAATGAATACTTATTTCGTATAAGTGGTTAGTAATTATATTTTATCTTATGAAGGAGGAGACAGTTAACCTTTGTTTGTATGTTGTTTTTTTTATACAAAAAAAACATTTTACTCTTATTCATATAGAAATTAATGATTTTCTTTAAGGAAAAGCAAGTTAATGAGGCCGTTTACATTTTTAATGTTTATTATACATCGTATCAGAACTTTATACATGGAATACATATCAGATATCAGTTATAAGTTTTATAAATTTGATAACACCAGTAACTTGCGATTCATTTTTCTACAGTCTGCCCAAAATAAAGAAGTTGAGAAGTGTTGGTGGCGGAGCTTAACGCCGCGTTTAGTGAAGAAACCAAAGCAGGAAAATGGGAATAATTTTAATATAATCCCTCCCCGACTAAAAATCGTACACAACCAATCGCCTATCCACTTAACGGGAGCTATCAAGTTATTTATTAATAATAGATTACGAAGTAAATAACTAAGCCCCAACTAATACAATAAGACCGTAATCGGATTTATAATTAATTAAATACAACTATGGCGTAAAATTACCAAAATTGCGCAAACTCTATGAATGATTGAAACGGGGAGAAACGAAAGCGGAAATTATAACATTACCTAAGTAGATTTGAAATTTGACGTTATCAAATTTGAATTATTCACCGGTTTGTCTCTCGGCGTGTTTCTACCGTGAGGTGGTACCTTACTGGGGGTGTAATTTGGTTACAAGTTATGTATAGGTATTAAGTAGGTATAGCTTATATACTATGGCCCAAGTCACGTTGGATCGAATATTACTTAGTTTAAAGTTTTTAATTATTTAGGACATCAATGGGACAGCGTCTGACGCTGTTAACAAACACAACACGGCGGTAGTGAGGTCGATTCCCACACGGAAAATTGATTATATTTTAATTATTTTTATTACTCCTATCTGTCACTTAATACAAAATGGAGTGGTCTAATATGAGGTTTTAAATAAATAGATTTGATGCACTCAAGTCCCCGTCGCATGCCCTGGCATAGCCAGTTACAATTCAGTTACCGAAACGGTAGGTGTTTTATTTATTATACACAGTTCGCGCGACTCTTTCAAATTTCCATAAACATCACAACGTGGCGACGGCGACGCTAAAAACAAGCGAAAAAAGCCTTTTAAAAGTTACATGAGTGGACTTCGCACAGGATAAATAACGTGTCAGAATTACAAAGTAGATTTCGCTTTTTAAGGGTTGTTGGTTTTTTTTTTTATTTAATTATATGACGGAGAGTACACAGTGATATGCTCTCTCGCTCTAGAACTTAGTTGCTCAATTAAGCAAAATATATTCAAGAAAATCTCTAAGACAGAATTTCATTCTACTCTTAATAGTTGACAAACTATTAAAATTGGTTTTCCTCGAGGCCATCATGGCGCAGTGGGACACCATATAACTGTAAACGCGATTGATTGTGGGTTTGATGCCCACAAACAACATGATTGAGGGGCGTGATTATATTTAAACTTTTTTTATTTTCTCGCTTTTGTAAGTATTTCAAATTAGTCTTGACACTATGATTTCTCTGACTTAGGGTAAGCGTGAAGCTGAAAAAAAAGCATATCGTTTAATGTAATGGGAAATCTACATAATTAAATAATTTCCAACTTCCTCTTGTATACGCACCTAAGTTTTTAAGTAAATAACCCTACTAACCAATTTATTTACGGAGACCGTCTCGCCGAGCCATTACGCGGATGCGAGGCTGTCTCCCCGAAACAGTCGCGTAATTCCAAAAGGGCACGGGGTGAAGGACGCGTGTGAGACCGATCGATACACTGTCTGTACAGTGCGCCGTGCTGCCCATACATTTTGTATATGCGATATTTATTTGTTTAAGTTTATATTTAGAATTACAATTCACTCTGAATTTGAGTGAACTTAGTGTTAAGTCACTCTTGTATTTCACTTGCGTGTTGGATGGACGAAAGTATTGTTTTTCATGTTTTCCCTAAGTTAGCATCGAATCTATACACATCGCGGATGCCGTCTGATTGTTTTTTTATTGCGGCTTTATTTTTTTTTGTCTTTTCCTCGCATATCAGGGTATTCGGAGAGAACCTAGTATCAGGACACTTCGTTCTCCACTTTTCTCCCGAATTCAATACATTGCGTGTTCGAAGACATAAGTTATTGCCGCGCTTCGACTAAACTTGAAGAATATATCTAAAAAAGAAATAGCTTATCCTTTTATGTGGGACAAGAGATCGTGTAAACAGCTTAGACTCTATTCGATTCGATTCGTATAGAAAATTTTATTTACTTAACGTTCTATTTACTAATGGATAAGGTTAAAAGATGACACCACGGCTGTTAGTTCGATTTCCCACTAGAGGAAATGTCATAATTTTTGATTGGTATCCCAAGGATGATACGCGAGGCTATTGAAATACAAAAACACCCTAATTTCAATAAAGAAGTTTGGTTCGGTTGGAAAATTTCTACCACCTGGGACTCAATACTGAAAACTTTGAAGTCTCGAGAGCAAGATACAGTCAGCTCATTCTTCAAGAATCCAGGGCAGTACGCGAGGCAACTATGAAATCATTGGCGGTAGTTTGAGATAATAATTGTATCAAATGACAGACAAGTGCCACCTCTGTCTACCTGTGACCACGGACTACTTACTGTAAAGTGTTCGAAACGTCGGGTTCTAAAATGTATTTTCGAATACTAATATTATACGCGATTAATCCGGTTACAAATAGTTTAATTTCAAATCTCTTACAACACTTTTCACTTACAGCACTTTTATCTAGTCTACCCTACAAAAATTCGAAACGAGAGCTTTCCAGTAGCTTTATGCGAAAGATACTGGAAAGCTTGCCAGTAAGTTTTGAATAATTTCGTACAAACAACCATGAAATTCTGAAAAGCTATGCTTTACATTAAAAATGCAAGTTAGCGTTTAGTGCTAGATTTTACTTTTGCCTACCTGGGCTTGCTAACTAGGTCGTATGACATCGGTCTGGGTCTGGTCCCTTTGATATTCCTAATTGGGGATTACACAGGCGAAACTTATATGTCTAAGTATCTGGATACATTATTATTCTATGTATGTTTTCTGACAGTAAGCTTGGCAAAGTGTGTGGCGCTATTGTAGCACAGTGTTTTGTACAAATGGTGGTTTTGGGTTCCATGCCGATGTTTCTATTTTAGAATATTTTGGTGTTTTTTTTAATTCAGTTAGTGGGTGGGTTTGATTGATGACAACGGAGTAACCGTATCGTGAAATTTGTAATAATAAAGGAGCATGTAAGAAGAAAAAGTATATATATATATAAACGATATAGAATACGGATAAAAACCCAGCTATTCGCAGTACCAGCGGCAGCCGACTATTGATTTTAGCTACTGGCTCCTGCCTACTCGTTCTAGGAAGAACGTAATTGCTATGTTATTGTCGACTGCTACCGTAGAATTGTATCTAGATATAGAAATGGCTGAAGTAGGTTTAGAGTTTTATTGATTGGGTTTATATAATTTCGCATATCTCATTCATTCTCTCCAGTATTAAGAAAATATATTTTCTAATTACTCTATAGAAAGTACAAAAGAAATCATTATTAGGCATTACGTGTGAGTGGCGGACTCCAACGCCGCATATAATATTAATAATGTAATTAATGATCTCATTTGCTTTTTCTTTTTATTAATGTGCAAGTTACTTAATAGTAGTAATGTAAAGTAAATAGGACTTTGATGATACAAAATTAATGGTCTTTGCGATATCACTGCGTTGGGTTCTACTATTAGGCGTTACAGTATTTCTAACTGAACAAAATAAAGATCTAAGCAGTGTTACTTTATATATATATATGTAAAACAAAATGTATCTATTGAGGCCACAGTGGTGCAGTGGAACAGCATATAACTCTTTAACGCGATGGTTCTGTTGAAACTCGTGTAATGATTGTATTTAAATTGTTGACAAGGGTGAGGCTGGAACTAAATCTATTCTCTATACTCAATGTCACTTCTACTAAACATTTTAATGCATAACAAATGTACATTGGCCCATATATTCTTCATGTGAATGGCATCAAACAACTCAGAAAACGAACAGGCAATACAAATGAAATTTCATTTGCATTGCAGTTAAAACTCGTGTAATACTCCGTAGTACATTATATTACATAGACGTTTGCAGTATCGATCGTCAGTTCATTTTAATTTATTTATTTATGTATGTATGTATGTATGTATAGGCTTTTGATGATGATTTATAAATAATTGTAAATTGCATTTGGAAATATGGTAGGTTTGAGGTTCGGTTACCGGGTCGGTTTCCTATATATATCTTACCGGAAATACTCTTAAGGTAGGCATGGGCGGGCATATTTCATATATATTTTATACTACACATTTATGTGTATGCATTAAATATAAACGCTATTAAATGAAACCCCCGCTTAGCTTAAGAGTAAAGAGGAGAGTGGAGTGATTCTAGCTGTTTCTGTATTAAAACAAGATCTTTCACTTACATTACGTACGTTTTTTTTTTTTTTTTTTTTTTTTTTTTTTTTTTTTTTTTTTTTTTTTTTTTTTTTTTTTTTTTTTTTTTTTTTTTTTTTTTTTTTTTTTTTTTTTTTTTTTTTTTTTTTTTTTTTTTTTTTTTTTTTTTTTTTTTTTTTTTTTTTTTTTTTTTTTTTTTTTTTTTTTTTTTTTTTTTTTTTTTTTTTTTTTTTTTTTTTTTTTTTTTTTTTTTTTTTTTTTTTTTTTTTTTTTTTTTTTTTTTTTTTTTTTTTTTTTTTTTTTTTTTTTTTTTTTTTTTTTTTTTTTTTTTTTTTTTTTTTTTTTTTTTTTTTTTTTTTTTTTTTTTTTTTTTTTTTTTTTTTTTTTTTTTTTTTTTTTTTTTTTTTTTTTTTTTTTTTTTTTTTTTTTTTTTTTGTTTTTCACAAATATTTTTTGTTTTGTGTTATAGTAATTGTTTATGTACTTTTAAATGAATCAACTTAATTTTTATATATATATATATATATATAATATTGTTTGTTCGACAACATATCCAGTGTTATTCTAAAAACAGTTACAGACATTTGCGCTTAAAGCCGCTATAAAAACAATATTAATAAGTAAAGCTTGTATATGTATACTTTGTAGGACAATATTTGAAATATAAAAATGTGTGGAGGTAATATGAATTGATTTTGGATTTTGGTGCAGGTTAGCTAGTATTAAATGATGACAAAATTGTAACTTTTGTATTTGAAAAGAGCAATTGTTGAGTTTCGCGCCGGCGCTTCTCAGCAGAACTGCCTTCCGGTAGCCGGTGCTATAGAGCTATATGTTCATTCGACGATTCAAAAGTGCTTGCAACATACTATATACTGAATTAAGGATATTTTGAATTTGATTTGATTGAGAGTTGAAAACATTTGCATATAAAAATTTGAACGCGGCAGGATTCGAATCCAATGCTCTTGGAAACCTTTCAAGCGCTCTGACCACTAAGCCATGCGTTCAAAGTATTAACACTAAAATGTTGAAAACTAAATGTATATATAATGCATTGTGAAAAAAATCGTAGATTTGTACACTCCTTTGCCATATAATTTTTTACTTTTTTAGAATTGAAGTGGATTCTTTAAAAAATCCACTTAATGACTTTTAACACATAGAACGTTAAGTATATTAGTAAACTAAACAGTCTTTGCGGCCAGAAATCAAACAAAATAAAAACATAACCAAGTCTCCAATTATACTTTTGACGTTCAATTGTCGATTAGCTCGCTAGAATTCTCAATGTGCGATATATCAAAGTCAACACCCGTGTTCTAAACAAAGTACCGGATGCCACTGTACCATTCTTACTTTTAGTACAGTCATATTACTAGTACGCATTTGTTATCTGCAAAGTTATTAATAGTATGATTTTTATTATAGAAAAGCGACAGTCAATTTTTTTTGAACGGACAAAGTCGCGGTCAACAACTCGTGTGCTATTGACGATATCTGGTATGTACGTGACCAATGAACGAACGCCATTGAATATTTACGCTGTTTGATCGATACGCTGTGATTCTGCCTTTGTTTATATATATATATACACATGTATCGATATCGATGTTTTGTCGATTATTCGATTATTTATTGATAAAACTACGCTTATTAGGTGAGGCTATAGTACCGCAGTGGTGCAGTGTCTGGCTGTATACCAGATAGTTGTGAGTTCGGTCTGAGTTTTAGATGGAATGATTGTATTTAGATTCATGTTTTCTACCAAATAGCAGGGTAGGCGGAGAGCCCATCGCCTCGTTTTGTCATTTTTGATTAATTAATTAATTTCTATATGACGTTATTTCCGGTCTTCATGTAATAACATGTGCAAGTTTTTCCTGTTGTTTCCAGAAATGCATACGTTAAAGTATATATATGGCAATAAATCTAGAAATCCTTTATAACTAAACCGTTGCTTTTGCAAAAAAAAAATCAAATTTTGTTCAGTATTTTTTTAATAAAACAAATAATCCAATATAATATTATGTTAGTATAGTAACTTAGCTTATTTGTAACTATGAAGATGGTAGTTATTTACGAGAGTACTGTAAGTAAAGTTAATTTGTCTACGTCACCAAAGGATACGTTGCTAGGTCAAGGTTAAAGTTGCAACGCTTCGACTGTTTGTTTATAATATTGTTTTAACGATATTATACTACGCTTATATAATTTGTACTTATTTATGACTATATAATAAAGTGTTATATAATCATAAATAAGTACAAATTAAAGTGTTAGAAAATTGTGTCAGTGTATTTATATGAAATTTAAATAAAGAATAGTAATAAATCACACGCGTATACCAGACGAGGATTTAAGTAATATTCTCTCGGACGGGATTAGAACTCATTAGCCACGTTGTATGTAGATGTTGTTCTGACAACAGACACTGTTTAATTAAAAAAATATATAACATTTATAATTTTAAATGTTAACTGCTCAGCCTTAATCTATATATGAATATAAAACTTTTGCTTACTTACTAACTGACTGACTGACTGACGGAAGACGCGAAGCAAACACAGACAGACAAAGCATAAACTATTGGGTGTATAAAGCTTAAGTCTGTTCCTTGGGAAGTCTAGGAGCACTAAGATTGAATTACTCTAAATACCACTACTACAAGAACGACTAACAACGGATTCTTACGTATTATATTCCACCCAAACGAAGTTACGGGCTAAAACTACATTGTTTAATTAAAAAGTTAATATTGCTCTTTTTTTGTGTTCAAAATAATCATTAATTCTATTTTGTTTCAGATGCACTCTCCGTTTTCCATCAACCAACATCCGGTTAGAGTTTCAGTCACTGGTGGAAGAGAGTGGGGGCGGTGCTGGTAGTTCCGGCCCCCCGCTACCTCCCCTTCGTATATCCATACCTACCGATAATGATGGCCGTAGTCCTGCGCCTTCGCCTACAGGTAGTTTTTTTAAAACTTTTAATAGAAATAAGAAGTACGCGCGAGGGGTATAACAGTGAAATCTCTCTATAATCTATTCAAAGATCGAAATAGACATTTTTTTTAAAATATCGCTAAATAGTCGCTAGCAACGACTAAGTTGTAACAAGGGTTGAGTTTTGAAGTAGCCCGATGAGAATGTTTAATTAGATGGTTTCTAAGAGGTGCTGGTTCGAATTCTGCTACGTTAATATTTTATACGTTTTTTTTTTAAACAGCAAAATATATTTAAATATTATGTTTATAACCACTACACTCTTCTATTCATTAACTCCAGGTACAATAAGTGCTACGAACAGCTGTCCGACGTCTCCACGCGGCGCTGGGTCGTCTGGGCGACGGCATCCCGACCTTGGTCTAGTGGCTCAGTATGCGGTATTAGCTGAACACCAAAGGCCAAACTCTAATGGAACTGCCGTAAGTGATTAGTTCGTTAGTCCTAGGTTCGTTAGTTCGTTAGTCCTAACAGGTATGATTTGTACGGTTGTATGGTTCAATTCTGAATTTGAGTTCTGAATGGAGATGATGAGGTGAATATTTGATTGTTTTTACTGTTCCGTAAGCTCTTAGTTTAATGAAAAATGGAGTAGTTTTAATGCAATGCAATAATTTTAAGCCCTGTACATTAAAATGCCTGCATTTCATTTCAAATGGAGATGTAAGCTTTGAATTTATGTTTAAAAGGTTTGTTTATCAGCTTCACGCTTTTTCCTGCATAGCAAATTAATCACAGAGACTCACTCACTCGCTCACTCAGTTCTCCATTTTGCGTCCGAATCCGAGCTGAATGGCGGAATTCAACACCGCGCTTCGTCTTAGGTACCAGAGAGGAGGAATAAAAATCCAAAAACCATCGCGTATATTATACGCGTATACAGTCTGACCATATCACACTGCGACACGATGGACATTTACTTTTCATTTTTTTTTTAATTGTAGGAATTTAAATAAAATTATCTATATCCATATCCATACAAAATGGAAGATATATGAGAAAGAATATTATAAGGTGCATTTGTCAATATAATAGAACCCAAAACAATGATTTTTAATTTTCTTTTCCGTTTGAATGTTTGTCTATTTGTTTGTACTTGCTAATCTCAGAAACGGTTTATCCGATTTAAATGAAATTAAATGCGATTATTGTATTGTGGTAAACATCCCGTAACATTTAGTATTTATTTCATTCCAACCAGTTAATAAACAAAAAACTTACAACCATTTAAATTATAAATATAATTGAAAGTGTATGATTTAAATGAGAAAGCGGACAGGCGAAAGAATGAAATAGTTTACTCAGGCGAAGCCGCTAACTCGCTGATAATTTATAAATGAATTAGCTTATATGTTATTCTAATAATTAAAATATGTTTTCAGGGTTCCTCAGCATCGGACTCAGGGTACAGCTCTCGTGATGCAAGAGACGCTAGAGAGCATCGTGAGGGTCGTGACGACGCGAAACCACCTTACAGGTAAGTAATGTTTCGCATAAGACCTATGTGCAGAAGTCAAGTGTCTGATTGGTCACGTGACAATTGTGGGTTCGATTCTCGTCTCCAGTTTTTTATACTCAAAACATTTGTCCGCTGCAACCGGGATAAGTACACAAAAAATATAACAAAAGCTTATCGGGTAAAATATGTATGTTTGTATTTCAGTTACGCTCAACTCATAGTGCAGGCTGTGGCGTCCGCTCCGGACAAGCAACTCACCCTGAGCGGCATCTACAGCTATATAACTAAACACTATCCCTATTATCGCACCGCTGATAAGGGATGGCAGAACTCTATACGCCACAATTTGTCACTAAACAGGTATGATTTGTAAGCATAGACAGTAATTAGCGTTTAATTCACATTCATATTAGTAAAGGTTTTTTAAAGTGTTATTCACACATCTAGGGATTTGGAAAAACATATATTTAGAAAACGTATAAGAATCTGAACTTAGCGACATTTGTACCCGCGCCTCTTGAAAACCGTTCAAGCGGCTCTGACCGCTAAGCCATGCGTTCTGCATCCAGCTACGTTGAATTTCTTATACGCTTATTACAACTTATATTTGTTGTTAGCATCTCTGTAGAGAGATTTTTACAAATTTCTGCTACCCAAAGATTATTCTACGGACAATCGTTGGGCAAGAGAGAATACTATTTATTAAATATTTTTTACATTAGTAGTAAGGTTTCATAATATTGGATTTAGAAGAGACCATCGTGACGCAGTTCGACATCGTGTAACTGTAAACGCGATTGGTTGTAGCTTCGATTCCCGTTCGGGGGAATTCTTATTATTTCCCGCTCTGGTAACAACACAAGACGCGGCGTTCAGTTTCGCCACTCGACACACAATGTCTGTATTTTTGGGCGGAAAGTGAAGAACGGAGAGTCGAGCGTATAATAATTTTGACGTAGCTGGATAAACGCGTATAGCTTAATTAAGGTACGGGTTAGCTGTCCCGTCCCTAGTTTCCCGAGTTAAAATATTAAGTGTATGAATAACACTTTTTATTAAAAATTAAAAATATATAGCCAAGAGGTTACTCAAATTGTGGGTTCGATTTCTACTTGAAGGAATATTTAAATTATATTTTCTTTGACAAGAACAAGCAAGACAATATGCGTCGTTGAGTTCCGCTACTTAATCACAAGATCTCAGATTGGGGGGGAAACTGTAGAACAGAGTTGCTATATAGGATGAAGCGAAAAGCTTGAAAAAAAAAAAACAAACGTATAAGAATTTGTATGCTGCCGGTTAGAACGCATTGTAACATTGATATGGAATTCACAGATACTTCATAAAAGTGCCACGCAGCCAGGAGGAGCCTGGCAAAGGTAGTTTCTGGCGCATCGACCCTCAGAGCGAGGGGAAGCTCATCGAGCTGGCCTTCAGACCGCGGCGTCCGCGCGGGGTGCAGTTCAGGGCTCCCTTTGGCCTATCCTCCAGGTATTGCTATTATTACTTTTCAATACAATTTCATTAAAGTTGGTAACTTAGTGTTTAAGGAATTTATCGAAATTAGCATTATACGCATAATAGTCTAAGTTCTAAGGAAAATCGATAAAATGTATCCGGCTCGTCTACAGTCATCGCCCTCTTCATAGACGCCCTCCGGGGTCTTCATGTTTTGCACGTGACCTTTCTCCAGCATCATCGATACTGTGTTCTCGAAGCACAAGCGAGGCGTCCCCTCGGCCTCTCCCACCCCCCATCTTTGCTTCATATATCCATCCTCCTTACCGTTCCTTCATCACTCGTCCCCGTCGTGCCCAAACCACCTGAGCACGTTCTTCTTAATTCTATTACTGTACTATAACATACACACTGAATGATATGAGATTATATAGAATGTTAAAATTTAAAAAGGTAACGGTTACCGAAAAGGGCGTACCAAGACTGTACACCATGTTTTTAGGGAATGGAATAAAAATCTAAACTATTATATTATTATAGAAAGTAATATGTTTTCTATAGAATTTTGCAATATGTGTATTTAGAACGCGACGTTGTGATTGTGGGTTGAAATCCCATCGACCAATAAGGAATGTTTGAATTTGTTTATTCACATGTAGGTCAAGTATGGACGTAAAGTTAAGAACCAATGGTTGGTTGTGGGTTCAATTCCCACTTGTTCGAACGTCCGCCACTCAACACACAATATCTTGAATTCATGCGGAAGCACTTAACTTCTCTGTATATAAACTGTACATAAAAAAAATATGATTACCGTTTCTTTCGTTTTTTCTAGGAGTGCACCCACCAGCCCGTCGCAAGTGGGCGTGTCGGGTCTCGTCACTCCCGAGGAGCTGTCTCGTGAACCCACGCCCGATCTCTTCACTGGTGAAGAACATGAACAGGTAGTGTTGAGTTACTAAACTCTCAGCTTTCGGTCAGTTTTAGAGATATGACGACGATATTAATTCTATATATATTTATTTGCTAGTGGGATTTAGCATAAGTTATTCTTTATTAAATCAAAATCGGTCCAGCCGTTCCAGAGATTAACCGGAACCAACATAAAGACAGAAATTGTAAAACATGTTATTACGGTGTATGCACCGTTTATACATACATATGCATTGAGCAAAAAGCGATTGTCTCAATATTACAAACAGACACTCCTATTTCGTATATTTGTGTATATAATAAAAATAACTGAACTTCCAGCAAAGCGGCGGTCAACGGCTGAACAACAACAATAGTTCCCAATCGACCCAGTATCTGTTCCCGCAACGGAGCGGTGTCAGTCAAAGTGCGCCTGGATCACCGGGTCAGTATTGTAGGGTTCAAATTGTAATTAGATTGTAAGCCAGGGATTGAACCTGCTACCTATTTGTAGAATATTTTTATCATAGAGTAATTTAAATATAATCATTCCCAATGAATGATCGATGATATTTAAGTAATTTTCATTTCACCACTCTGGTGATACGACAAAGCGCGGCGTTGAGTTGCGCCATTCAACACGTAATGCCGCGTTATTTCTACGCGTAATAGTTTCGACTATGCATTGTCTGCCAGTCAGTCAGCTAGTAGCGAAAGCTTTGACCAACCTACAATTTTGGTACGTTTCAATTATATATGTTAGTATCCGGTATCTCTCTGCAGAGTTACGTCATTGTTGCAATGAGCACTTCTTTGACAAATTTTTAATTTGTGGCATAAAGAAAAAACATAAAAGACTCTCATATAAACTTGCGAGAGTCCTTAGACCACCTTAATCCCACCCTGTAACAAGATCTGTCTCATCCGTCTTATCAGACGATGAACTAACTGTATACCATTTTATTTTAAAACATTTACAAATTTTGAACGTATGACTTACATGGTCGGAGCGCTTGGACGATTTCCAAGAGGCGCAGGCTCATATACCGTTTCGTTAAAAAAATTATATTATTATTTTCTGTATTTTATTTGATTTATGAAATGTGTTTTTATATTATATAATATCAAACAAAATAAATTCATTGTTT
The DNA here is from genome assembly GCA_038994665.1 of Podotricha telesiphe. NCBI lineage: Eukaryota > Metazoa > Arthropoda > Insecta > Lepidoptera > Nymphalidae > Podotricha > Podotricha telesiphe. The sequence goes on along the minus strand of JAOYRR010000290.1, from coordinate 634,898 downwards.
TTTTTATTTTAATAGGTGCTGGAGTGTCGTACAGTGCGAGTGGTAGTGGGTTGGTAATGGCGGGTCACCAGATCACTGTGGTCACTAACGGGGCCGGCGGAGAGAGAGAAGGTAATTAAAAAAAAATAATAATAATAATATAATTCTAAGAACCCATAGTGGCGCAGTGGGACAGCGTCTGACTGTGATTGTATTTGGTTGTGAATTCGATTCCGGTCACCACTTTCATATTGCGTGGTTGAGTGGCTAGCTTTTTTTTGTGGCCAGAGTAGAGAAATTAAAATAATATATTTATGATAATAAATCTGAGTGGGAATTGAACAATCAATCACGATATTAGTCAGATGCTGTCACAAAAAAAAATAAGAATAAAATGTACATCCCAAGACCCTTTAGTATCTCTGTATAAAATTTAATTTGTGATCGTTTCAATGATTTGGCTATTATGACGTCATAGACAGACAGCGTTACTGTCGCATTATTAATATCTGTATGTATATATTAAAATATCATATAACTGTTTGTGCAGAAAAATATGTAGTGGGTGCTTCCGGAGGAGGTTTGGTGTCCATTCCTGAAGAGGAAGTGCAGGCTGCCAACCTGCTGTTACACCAGCATTCACCATACTATGCGTAAATATGATATTAAATTTATTTGTATAATATAATTTATTTATATATGAATACTATATACGTTTCGGATTACCCGTTAGTTTACTTATTAATTTCTTTTGGTTTGAAATTACTTTCATCTCGGGTGCGCTTTATGTTTTAAAAATTAATCTTTATCTGTTATTGATAGCTCTTATTTAGCACCACCCATATCCGAAATAATGCGAAACTTGTATATCGGATTTGGTGGTTACGTATATTGTTTTTATTTTGGATATCCGATAGTGTACGGTTACGGAGCTCCATTGCATCCTCAAAAAGATATCTATATAAATATATCTCTTTGAGACGTCGTGGGTTCCATCCCCACTCTGAGACATGATTATGTCTTGACACTAGGTTCTCTTTGACTACCTGCTTTGTGAGGAAGAGCCTCAAAGTGTTTAAAACAATATACCTATATCAATATAACTAATAATAATAATAATTGCGTACGTCTCACGATGCAATATTTTCTACGTATGAAACTGATATTCTTGAGAGGATGTCCAGAAAAAAGGAAATTTATTGTCTTCTAATTTGTTTTTTTTTTATAAATTTCCAGCGGTTACAGCGGAGAGGAGGGTTGTTCCGCTCTCGGCGGAGAGCTGGTTATTGAGGAGGCACCGGACGACCCTCCCCACAAGCGGTCCAAGCATCATCATGTATGTATTGCTTTATGTTCTATGTAAATTATGGGTTAATTTCCAGGTTACGGTATTTTTCACGTGTATTTGGAAATTGGTCCAGGGTGGAACAGTGGGACAACATCTGATGATGAAATGTGATAATTGTGGGTATCGAACCATCGGTATGTTTCGCCACTCAATAACAAATATATCGAATTCAGGCGCAGAACGTTGAGGATACTAGGTTTACTCTGGCAAAGCAAACTGTAAAACTAGCATTAATCACATTTATTTATTTTGCAGGTGTCATCGGACATGCAGGACAGGCGTGCATATTGACGCGCCCTCCCTGCGCCGCCAACTAGCGTGACCTGACCACCCCGTGGCCCGCTGATTGTATAGGCCATGGCCATGGCCCATCGAACTTGGACGAATAGGGCAGTTTGTGTCACGTGATCAAATCTATGGAATGATCTCGAAAGACTTATATTATAATAATAACGTCACGTCACATTGCATGGATTTGCTTCTTAAGTTGAAATTGACAGGACGTGTAGTTCGATAGTGATGTACCCAGGTCATGTCAAAGTTCCGGTTAGTGATGTGCCCGCGTGTCGCGCGACGTGCGATAGTGGTGGGCGCGTGAGTCATAGCAATAAATGGATTGTTCGAGAATCTTTTTGTTTTGAACTTGAAGTGTTAACTATAGTGTCGTTTCGAGTGCTTTTAAGTTACGCTAAGTATTGGCATACGATTATATTATTTTTTTTTTAGTTGCTAAGTTAGGGATTTTCATTTTCCAGTTTGCATGTGTGTATGTATGTATGACTTTGTAAATGTGGCTTTGGAAATGTTTTATTATATTATAATGTGGCTTTGATTATTTTGTGACAGTCGTTTTACCGACCTTAAAAATATTTTCAAACGAAGCCACGGCATATACCTAGTTAGTATATAACTAGAATATTTTATGTTTTTCACACTTTTCGTTCTAATAAAACATTATACAAAGCTCATTATACAATTTTTCTTAAACTCAAAGTGCAATCATACTGATATATAATTTATTTTAATTAGTTACATAGTATTTGGATACCTTTGCGCAGTTTTCTAGATGTTGCAGATAATAAATTAAAAAAGAAACTCGTATAAAGCATATATTAATGGCTTATTGTTAGATAAACGTAATAAATTTGAGTTTGACAGATAAGAAGAAATGCAAGTAAAAAAGAACAGATTATAAAACTAAAGTACTATTATTCTCATTGTTTTTTTTTCAAAATTACTGTAACGCCTTTTTAAAAAAAAAATTTAATAAGGCAAATAACGAATTTCATATGAAGTACAATGTATATATATATTTGTAAATTCTTGTCTGACACTAGCGAATTGTATACAACTATATAACTTGAAACACTTTGTAATGATAATTGTTATAGTAAATTATTTTTTTTAGAACAAAATTAAATTCTAAAACAATGTTGACGATTTTACTAAGATCTTCATGTAAATGTAAATTTTTTTTGTGTATTAAATTTTATTTATATATTTTTTAATATCTGTAGTGCTGTCATTTTTAATTTCAAAATTAAGAGAGGTTATCGAAATTATTTATCTGTTAAATCTGTCACAGATGATAAATACGCATTTTGTTATTGTTTTTTGTTTAGAAAATGAAACCTATTGCAATACAGTGTAGAGTTACACAATATGGAATATAGTTTAAGTTCGATTTTAAGTATTTTGAAAATATTGATCAAATTAGTTTAACACTGTAATTGGATTATTATTAATAAATAAAAAAAATGCTTCTGCATACAAATCTATGTAAGTCGAATATAATTTTTTGTGAACAATTCATATTTCCAAAGAGGTTGTTTTTTTTTATTTTGCATTTTACTTTTCTTAACTTTACTTGATCTCTTTTTGTTACCAACATTAATGACTATATTACTTAGGACTATTCTAAAGATAGAGAAATTATTTATTATTTGAGACCATCGCGGCGCAGTGACAGCATCCGACCGTCAACACGATTGGTTGTGCGTTCAGTTTCTACTCTGGATGAATGGTTATTATTATATTATTTTGTATTCCTCCGATCTGGTAGGACAGCGCGGGGTTAAGCTCTGTCACTACATTGTCTAATTCGAGTCGAAAGTGTCTGTACTCTTTCTCTCGGTCCTATCTGAATACCCCGCTATGCGGGAAAGAGCGAGTAGTTGCGTGCTTATTTATTATTTTTGCTACAACTTAATTTTTTCGTTCACTTTTTTATAGAATATTCTAAATTAGAACTTAATTAAGCAATTAATTGCTTATACGAATTGCTTAAACGAAAGATCTATTACTAAGATAAATGAAAATATAAGATTTCATTTTTTTAAACATAAAATGTAAATAAATGGCAGCCATTGGTTTCCACAAACGAACAACCTCTCACCCCAAACGCAAACACCGCGTGCGCACCGTCGCGGTTAAAAAAAAACAAAAATCGAAATTAACAAAAAAAGAGAAGGAAAATCTTGTGGCACTTCACTCTGTTCTCCATTTTACTCCTTTTATAAAGAAAGCGTTCGGTGGCGTAACATAACACCATACTTAATTCTGTCACCGTACTTACATTTTGTATTTAAACACTTCAATTTTACTTGGAACTAAATATAATCTGATATTGTTATTGGTAAATTCTGAAAGTATATCGAATATAACAAAATGATAAAACAATCGGTTTCTAACAGAATTTGAACTTTTTTAATTGAAATGATTACAAAGTGCTAAATTGCTAATTCATTATATTTTAAAGCGGTGGTGAAAAACAAGTACGTCTTGGATTAACTTCGTAACGCACAGGATCCGCCATCTTATATTATAATAGCTTACAGAATTGCGTCTAAAAGTCTTAATGTTGGTTCAAAATATAGGCTTGGGTAAGTTTCAGTTTTCAATTTATTAAAAATGTTCGTCTTGCGGAGAAGATAGAAAGAACACAATGTCACGTCACTCTGGCCTCCACTTTTCTTTAGTAAAATTGATTTAATATAATAATTTAAAAGTAAATTGGTTGATTCTTAAGATTCTATTTGTTTTGTATATGCCAATTTTTTATGATTTTATGTTACATACATATTTAAATGTAACATTACAGCTGATTAAAAAAACTAAATAAATGCATTGTGAATTTAAATAAAACAATTAATATAATAACTTTTGATAACTTGGCAACACTATTGAAAATTTACTACTCATGTACGCCGTATGGCAACATTGACTTGTATAGACCTAGAAAAAATATTTCATATACATGTTATTAAAAAATATAAACCTATTAAATTTAAATATCTGTAAGTTGGCATTACCGCACCAATAACAAGGTGGCAACATTTAAATATTTTGTTAGAGGAAAATAAAAGGTTTCGGTGTAAATTATACATACAATATGTTTAATGAAAATATTATATTACTATATACGAAAAAAATTGTAAACTAATAATTATTTTAGTGCTATTATTATAATTATTATATAAATAAATAAATATTAAAGACCATTAAGCACTTAGGTTGTAATTAGAGTTGTACTGTGAAATATACTGAGGCTTTAGTTGACGCTCCCATTCCTGTCTAGTTCACTCTAGAAGTAAAGTGGCTTAGCCAAATTTTTCCTAACGTTTAGTAGAAGTTTGCAGTTTTTGCTTGTATTTCTATACTCAGTTTAACCCTTTAAACATTTATTTACTAATTTAAGAAATTGAGGTAATTAAACCTCTTTAGTTGAATTAGCCATCAAACACATTGTTTCAGACATTGTTTTTTCAAATTATTTTAAATATTTTTCAAGCTATGTATCCGAATATTTTTAATCGTAGCAGAATTTGAACCTACTGCTTTTGGATACTGCTTAGTAATTAAACTATACTTTTTATCAGATCCTGTCTGAAATTTTCTAATGGTTTTTATGAATTTGGATTAAACGTCTTATTTAAGTGATGTAGATTCAAATTCTGGTACGATATTGTTTTAAAATTAACAATATTAGACTTTTACGTTGCGACTATCTTTATTCTCTTTGAGCGTTGATGGGTTTATTTAAAGAAAAAAGAGTGATTTGTGAACTCTAGTGTCTTAACGGCTGGACCGATTTATAAGTTTGTGTGTATGTTTGTAATGATGTATGTTTGCAAGTTTCATTGAAAACGGTCCAGTTTTTATTGAAGACAAGGGAGCGTGTAGTTTAATATATGCATTGCCTGCGCTTACTGCTCGACTATTGAGTTGTTTTTTTTTTTAATTGTAACACGTTCTTTTTTTTAATTATTTTTCCTACTACAGATTAAATAGTCTTGCGGTAAGCTGAATTGTGTGACATAATCGATTTATATATTATAATAATTATAAATATAAGGCATTTAAAATGCTAATAGGCAGTGGTAGTGCTAAGTAAAACAATTTAGATGTGTATATCTTAACGTACGTATGTATCTATGTATGTATGTATGTATGTGCGCTCTATCTGAATTATTATTGACAAATTTTAAGAAATAAACGTATTTTATCTCCTTGGTTGTGGTTTTATTTTGTTTAAAACATATAATATTAAAGCTTGTTTCTTGCCGCTATGAAATTTATGATACTTCTTGCTGTTTGTTGATGTTGTTTAAAAAAATATCTTAGACTTATTATTATATCGTTATATATACATTAACATTTTTAGATTAATTTTTTTATAGTTTGGCAATTTTAATGATTTGAGAACAGTTTTTATGAGACACTTGTTAAGATCATTTGCAAAAATAACTTGTTTTTTTATTTTTTTGTTCTGCGATGGTCGTGGGTACAAATATAACGTGGGGATTTTTTTACTGTACTGTCTGTGCTCACTGAGTGAAACTACTGACATAGAAAGATGAAACAAGGCATATATTGTGTGTATTGGGGAGTGTGGGGGAACACTTAGACTAGATTTCCCAAAAAATCGCAAGGTAATCTTAAATAACGCAATTTTACGTTTAAAATCAAACTACAAAAAGAAAGTATAAAAAGCACGTTTCGCTTATCAAAATGATAATCACAATATTCTATTCGAATGTCAGTATTGTCAGTCCTACCGGAAGCCACCGAGCCGGTGGTGGCTAGGTGGCTTCCGGGAGTTCTGCTGAGAAGAGTAGGTGAGAAACTCAACAGTTGCTCTTTTCAAATATAATATTACAATAATTTCGCAACTATGATTAGCCTCGCGAGTGACCATTAACAACATTAATGTTAAAAAATATTTAATTTAATAGCTTTCTCTTGTCTATAATAATCAAAGTAAATAAATAAAAAAAATACAAAAATACATTGTATTAAGCGTATAAGAATTTCAACCCAGCCGGATTTTAAAGTATTAATAAGTTGAACGCATGGCTTAGCGGTCAGTGCAGTTGAACGGTCTCCAAGTCTCCAAGAGGCGCCCGTTCAGATTCTGCTGCGTTCAAATTATACGTATTCAAAAATGTTTTTCAATTTTTTAAGTATGTGAATTAACATTTACTTCCACACATTAACATTATTATACTATTCTCCGACAGAATAATATATTGTCACTTCGATCTGGTGAGATAAATTGAGGTTTTAGACATCACTTTATTAATGCGTGTCTTAAAATGAAGAAAATCGATTGATCTCACTTCTTCTTGTTTAATACAATAAGCACAAAAAACCACTTATTTTTTAAATTATCCTATTGAACAATGCACACTCACAGATTTTTGTGCATCTAGCATCACCTGCTTGTTTATAACAGGGCAGGCACATAACCGTTTTTTAAAGCGAGTACCTACATCCCTTTACGTGTACCCGATTGCTGACTCAACCGTACTATGTGGGGTCCAAGATGGTAAAAAGCTGTAAGTCCTTATAATACTCCTCTACTGACACTAGCTGGAGACGCGAGAACTTCTCTAATTTTCTATGATCTAAGGCAGATAGAACCGTCTGTTAAGACATAGATATTTAGAATATACTTGAAAGTAAATATATAGGAAATCTTTCACTCAAGTAGTTCCTTATCTAATAGAAATTTACCAACTAATTGACTATATTACAGTAAATACTTCAATTATATTGAAGTACCACTTTTGTTCCTAGAAGTGTGGGAATAAATATTCCACTATGATAACAATTATTGTCATTTTCAAGTAGGTACAACACTTTCTATTATGTCCTCGAGACTAAAAGAAACGTATAAGTGAAAAAGACATATTTAGTAAACGTATAAAAACTTGAACGCAGCGGGATTTGAACCCGCGCCTCTTGAAAACCGTTCAAGCCCTCTGACCGCTAAGCCATGCGTTCTTTATCCAGCTATGTCGAAACTCTTATACGCCTATTACAACGTATAAGTGTTTAGAGCTCTTGGACGGTCTCCAAGATACACGGCTTCGTATCCTGTTGATTTCATCATTTCATAATTTTTTCAACAGCTAGGCAGAGAGAGGCCATATTCTCATTATATTCCCCATTAAGTAGTCATTTCCACTTTACCTTGAAACCAAATTTTTAAATTTTTTAAGTTCCAAAAATTTTTTTTTAAATAATCAGTTTTCATTGAGACTCCACTTATATCTCAAATTATCTAAAACTTTTATAGCAATTTTTATTTCAGATACCAGCTTGTTTCGGTTACGGTTACGGAGCTCCATAACATCTCTGATCCCCAAGTGCGGATCGAACAGACGTCCACCATTGTATAATTAGATATTTTCTAACTACGCTACGACAGCTTACTGTATTTCTGTTTGTTATTTGGTCACTAAAACCGAAGAGTATATGGTCCTTTCATTTGTTTGCAAGCTCTGAATTATTTAACAAATACATTATATAATATTATATTGCTGCGTTGAGTTCCGCCAACACGCAATGTTACGATTTCGGACCGAAAATGGAGAACGAAGTGGCTTGACAAAACGTGGAGTCGTATACTTTTTTTTTTTGTTACAATTACTTAACTTCATACAAACATTTCAGTGGCAAGGGAAGGCCGAAAGAGAGAAGATAGCCTAGTTTGTCACTTTCCGTCCAACTTCGTGCCGTTGGTCTTTGAAAAATGGAACCCAACGCCACGCTTTTTCGTACCAGAGCGGGGAATTATCTAAGCAAATAAATAAAATTGGAGTGTCTGTTTGTATTATTAAAATTACCGCGTTTTACTAATTGCATATGTATGTATACACGGTGCATACACCAAAATAGCATTTTTTTCCAATTTTTGTCTGTCTATCCATCTGTACTTTTGTTCCGGCTAATCTCTGAAACGGTTGGACCGATTTTAACGGGACTTTTACTGGCAGATAGCTGATATAATAAGGGGTAACTTGGACATACTTTTATTTTACAATTTCATGCGGACGAAATCGCGGGCACACCTAGTTTAAAATATAATTATGCCGAGTTTAAAATATAATTATGCCGAGTTTAAAATATAATTATGTCGAGTAAGGATTGAACTCACAACTATGCCCCACTGCACCACAATGGCCTTTGTATAGTAAAATTGTTCCTTATATTTGTTATTCAAAATGTAGTCTTCACGTATGAATGTCCAATGTGTATCTGCGAACGTTATTTGATATTTCAATATTTGTTTATTTCAAATACATACGAAGCGTATTGAAAATTGTTTTACACTTGTTAGTTATTACACTTCCGTCCCTTCTATTTACCTCTCCGTTCTATTATATATATATTGTAGATGAAATACGCGACGCGATGGATTCAAGTTTCAGTAGAATATGAATCTATGACATCTAAAGCATAGATTAAAAGCCCGTGTGGTAAAGGAGGCCCCGCCTAGGGCTTTTTTGTTTTTAATTCCATAGGTAAGGCAAACGGGCGTTCGGCTTACCTGTGCAATACCAGAGGAGCTACAGGAATCCTGCCTTTTACTAACTATATACACGGTACATATTCAAAAATACATTTATTTACAATTTTTGTTTATCCGTCTGTTTGGTCCGGCTAATCGCACACAAAAAACCGTAGCATTTCAATTACCATGCATATATATATATACCTTTTCTTATTGCATAGATAGCTTTAATTCATACTTCGCTTCGACAGATTATAACTGTGGAGTGAAACTTTTTATTTTAGTGAACTTTTATTATTACATTAGTTCCCGGAATAACATTAATTAGTGGGGAAGTTAAGGAAATTGCTAATAACGTCGCGTAAATCTTATTTTCGTGTATACTTTCACTGCCATCGTGGCGCAGTGGGACAGCGTTTCACTGCTAACGTGATGGGTTCTGGGTTCGATTCTCATTCGGTAGTATGGAATGGTGGAATTTATTTATTTTAATTTTTTTGCTCTGGTAGCAAAACAAAGCGCAGCTTTGAACTTCGTAATTCAACGCGCAATTTCAAGAATTGGGGTGCAAAGTGAAGAACGGAGAGTCTCGACACTAGGTTCTCTTTGACTATACTGCTATGCGGTGAAAAGTGTGACGCTGAAAAAAATTAAATAATTACTGACGTACTGACTTCATCAGGGGATAATGCCGGGCTGTAAAAGGCACTGGTCTTAGAGGGGATCGAACCCACAACCATTGCGTTTATCATCCAAGTGTCTAGTACATGGATGCACAGACCGCGGGTCGCGGGCAGCATGCGCCCCTCCGGTCGAATACTGGTGGCCTGCTGGCAGCAAAAATAATACTCTCGTACATTCGAAAAATATTGAATCCTTTTCCAGAATAAAACCAAAAATTTTTTAATAAATTATTATCAATTCTTTATTGTCTTTAATTATCTATACTTCCGGCGGCCGGTCCGCCATCAGTTCATAATTTGCCCGAGTGGCCCCTAGTCTTAATTAGTCTGGGCAACCCTGGTCTAATGAGATATTCTATTTAATTTTTTTGTACTGAATTAACATATAAAATATTTTATACGATTCTTCTAGTGGTGTGTAGGAGGTGTATAGAATACTAGTTTTCATCAACTACTTCGTTTGAATTTTATACATGTAAAATGAAATGGAAATCCATTCTTAATTGTCTTCCACACTTCCAAAGCTCAAGTTTACCCAGCATGCCAAATTTTAGATTTCTACATCCAGTAGTTTTGGCTGTGCGTTATCTGGCAGTCACTGGGTGAGTAGAGAATGCGTATTATACGAGTATGTAGCAACTTCACGCCTTTTCCCGCATACTCAAAGATAACATAGTGTCAAAACACTCCGTTCTCCGTTCCCGAAATTGAGACATTGGCAGATCAATGCGCTTTGTCTTAGGTACCAGAGCGTAGAAAAGAAAATATTACAAATATAATAATTCCTGCGAGTGGTAATGAGCCGATGGCCGAGTATGTGTATTGATTTATCTAAAAATCTTCAAAATCATAAGCGATAAAGAAAAAAAACAACTCGAGATGAACGTGATGTACTTTATCTGTCAGATAAATAGAACTTGTGTTTACAAAATATATGCAATTGAAGACTAACTTGTTGCTACAAGCTTCAATCTATCGACGTCAATGATCATAGATTCAATTTTATACAAAATTTTGAGGCTTTTGTGGTGCAATGGGACGTTGGTATTGGTTAGTGGGGATCGACACACTCTCACCGCTGGCAAGACTAACCGTGACGCGTCGTTGGTTTCTTAACACGCAACGTCTTGGCTTAGAAGGTGACAAGCGGAGAACCAGTGTCTAGATTATCTCTGGACTAAGAAAAAGGAGAAAATAAACACCTAAGCATTCCAAGGATCCACTGGAGTAGTACGGGCCAATCGTGTACAGGAATATTAGCCCAGGACAGTGCCTGGGACTTGTGACATAAGTGTTCGTTTGAGTGGGCTCTTTAAAATGTATTAACGCTCGCCTCCAGCGCGAGCTCCTCTCTCAACATTAGCGAATTATAAAAGTACTTACTGAAGCCGTTTTCAAAATATCTACTTGAAATGAACTGATGATTGTTCTAGATAGACTGAGATCTTTTAGCCTCTGTAATCTACAGAGAGACTTACCTCTCGCTTCTATTTCTACCGCGTATAAAGTCAGGATCAGTTCTTTGGTAAGTTTTGGAGAATAAAGAAATAAAATGCTATTTACACAAATTGCTGTTTTACAAAGCCCTTTATGACTAAATACGTTTAGAAGTTGTCAGTTTAGCATACAAAGGTTGTTTCTGTTCGTGACATGCTTCATTTTGATCAAAATATATTTAACGATGAATTAACTCTTAATTATTTAATTCATTCCCTTATCTCTCGTGTTGCAGGGTTGCCAGAGAGAACGTAGTGTCAAAACACTCCACTTTCCGGCCGAAATCGAAACATTGCACGTGGAGAGGCGGAACTTACCCCCTGTTTGTGGCGTGTTGTCACCAGAGCGGAGAAAATGAGAATATTTTAAATATTATTACTCAAATGCGTAGGAATCGAAACCACAACCAATCATGTTTACAGTTAAACGTCGTCACACTGCGTCAGAATGGCCTTCATTCTAGATATTAATTATTGTTTATTCTGTAATTCTTTTATTTCACTTGTTTTTATTTATCCGCTCTGGTAAGAATAAGTGTGACATTGAGTTCCGCCACTGAAAAATCTACATTTTCAGTCTATATATAATTTTTTAGTTTATCTAAAAAATATAACAAATTGGGTTCAAAAATCAAATTATAAGCACTTTCTTTTTAACATTTTTCGCACACTTAGAAAATTGAAAAAGACAAATATAGAAAACTATCTAATAAACTCTAAATATTGAAAACATAATCTATATTTAGGTAGCAGAAATTTGTAAAATTCTCTCTACAGAGATGCTAACAACAAATATAAGTTATCATAAGTGTATATAAATTTCGACGTAGCTGGATGTAGAACGCATGGCTTAGCGGTAAGAGCGCTTGAACGGTTTTCAAGAGGTGCGGGTTCAAACCCCGCTGCGTTCAAATTTTTATACGTTTTCTAAATATGTCTATTAGGCACTTGACATTTATACGAGTATAAAGTATTACTTATGTTTTGATCAACTGAGTTTGTAGATCAAGGTCGGTGAAGCTTATTTTAAAAAAAACAACTAACTTTAAATAGATCGTTACACGTTTATTTTTTAACATTTTTTTAAAGTGATATTCCCACACTAAGGAAATTGATTGAGTTCAAATCCCGCTTTCAAGAAAAACATGTATTTTTCGTTACAAAAAAACGTGTAACGAAAAATACATGTTTTCTAAATATGTCTTTTTCGTTACACGTTTTTTTAAATTAAAGTAGGTTTTTATAATGGAGAAAATATAGTAGACGTTATTATGAGGTACTTAATCCTTAATTGTTGTTTAACTACCTCGATGGCTCGGTGCTTATAGGTAGTGGTTGTGGGTTGAATTTGAATTTAAGAAATCAAAAAAAAACTGCAAATTCATGATACCATTGTAGCGCAGGTGGTATCCAACTGTGAACTGAATGTCCCAGGTACGGCCACCAGCAGAAAGTCCATTTGAAAATAAACCACGGATAGACAAACGACGGCAGAGTGTTCCACTGCATTTATATAACCGGTGGGAAGTAAAGAACGATGTGTAATATCACTTAGTTAAGGTCATAATATTAAACTTTTTATACTAAGTTCACGGTATATTAATATTTTATTCAAAGTTAGCCCAAAATTGTGCGAAGGCTATTAAAGACTTGCCATTCAAATGTTCGTAAATGTTATTCATAATTCCTACTACGTACTTCGTGTATACGAAAGCATTGTCTGTTTAAAATTTTATATATGTATATATTTTTGTAACTTGAGACTGTTAGCTTTAATATTTGTTAGAAGTGCTATAAAAAAATAAATAATAAATATATAATAGAGAATAAATTTCAAATTGAAAAAGATGTTTTTGAAAAACTGAATTTCAAATTAAATATTTTTTTTACATACTAATACAAATGTAACATAAAATCTATCTTAAACATATAAATAATATAATATTGAAATATTTTCTTTTCAAAACGTTCAAACGGCCAAAACGTTCTAATAACAAAATATGAAAATTTCATAGAATTGCGAAAATCACATATTCTGTCATTGATAATACTTAACAGGGGAACTTAACTTATTGATAACAAATGCCAAACAAAACACTCAAGATGTTTATTATATCTCAAAGATTACCCACCGGAGTGTATATATAGTGCGAAAACCATGCATCATCATTATTATCAAGATGGCCTTTGTACGTAATAGCTTGATCTTCCTTTACCTCCTCAGTCTGACGTATGCAAAGAGTGTGGATAATTATGAAAACGCTAAAAAAGAATTGGAAGAATATATTCAAAATAAGAGAAAAGACATAAATCAGAGATGGAGGCCGTTGTACCACGTCGCGCCACCAGTCGGATGGATGAACGATCCCAATGGGTTCTCTTATCACGACGGAGAGTATCATTTGTTCTATCAGTATTACCCATATGACAGCGTTTGGGGACCGATGCATTGGGGACACTCGTCAAGCCCAGATCTCGTTAATTGGAAGACGTTACCCACAGCTTTGTTGCCAGAACAGGAACAGTGCTTCTCAGGCAGCGCAGTGAGTGAAGGAGACACTTTGGTTTTAATGTACACCGGTCACGAGGTTTCAGATGTCGACCCATTTTACAATGAGAGCCAATATCTAGCGTATAGCGATGATGGAGTCAATTTTCATAAATACGAGGGCAATCCAGTTCTGCCAAGTGCCCCTAATGGCTCACCAGATTTCCGAGACCCAAAGGTGTGGAAGCACGGCGAAGACTACTACGTCATACTCGGTAGCAAAACAGATGACAAACGAGGTAGAGTTCTTTTATATAAAAGCAAAGATTTGAAGAGTTGGGAATTTTTGTCCGTCCTCGGAGAATCTAATGGTGATATGGGATATATGTGGGAGTGTCCTGACTTTTTCGAGTTAGATGGAAAATTTGTTTTGCTTATGTCACCTCAAGGAATGCAGCCGGAAGGGGACAGGTATAAAAATACTTTCCAAAATGGTTACATACTAGGTAGTTTTAATTATGAAACAAATGAGTTCGTACCAGAAGTACCGTTCCAGGAAATAGATTTTGGTCACGATTATTATGCTGCTACGACCACTGAAGCCAATGACAAACGTTACGTAATCGCTTGGTTTGCTATGTGGGAAGTGCCTCATCCAGAAGACGTTGATGGATGGGCAGGAGCTATGACGATTCCAAGAGAGTTAAGCCTAGTAAATAATAAAATTCTTCAAAAGCCGGTAGAAAATATCGCTAAACTAAGAGAAAATATTGTGGTCAACGGCGAAGTCAGACCAAATGAAGTACGAAGGTTAAGCAAAGCCGTGGAGCTGTTGATTGATAGCAATTTAAGTAAGAAAGTCGAATTGTTACTTGACGGACTTGACGGTGGTGGTAGTGTATCACTCCGTTGGGACCCAGAGGTACGTAAAGTCGTCGTAGACCGAGGCGCTGGAGACGTTAGGCAAGTGGAATGGTCACCTCTGGGCTCACGCACCTGGAGGGTCTTCCTGGACGCCAGTACCCTGGAACTGTTCTGTGGAGAGGGCGAAGTTGTCTTCAGCAGTAGAGTTTACCCCTTGGGTGGATGGAAGCTGACCAATTTAAGCCCCCAGAATATTCATGTCGTTGCTTACAACTTAAGGCGAAGTGTACCAGTATAATTTAGTAAATGTGAACTTGTGTCAATTTTATACGTATTTATTATGTTATTATTCTTATACGTATTTGTAAACGTATTAGTTACTGATTTGTATTATTTTGTATTACATAATATTTTAATTTATTTAACGTGTTTTTTTTATGAGTTTTCTATATTCAAGAAGTAATAAATCTTAATACATTTTTGAAAGAAATATTAACAATTTATTGTATATTTAATTAATGGCGCTGTTAGAGCATAGCTGAGTCACTGCTAGCCATATAAGTAAGTTCAAATCTATTTAGAAGATTTGATTACAGATATTATTTAGATATGACTATAGATATTATTTATATATAATAAGATACAGATTATATCACAAAATATATTTATTTCTCTTTCAAAATATATCTTCTTAGACAAACACAGTGAGTAGTTTTTAGAGAAAAGCTTGACGCAAATATTTTTTTAAATTGTGATATAGGTAAATAGAAAATATATATTTAATATATAAAAATTGTATATATTTTTTATTTTGAAACACTTTTAAGGTGGCGGATCCTATCCGCGCTATGTTTACCCCAGATCAGGTGATATGTTTTAGCAGAGTACTTACTAAAACAAGCTGGTTGCAGGTTAGATCCCTACATGGTAAAATGATTAGTGTAAGTTGTCAAAAGTGTAAGACAAAAAGCGGCGGAATTAAAACTTATACGCTTATTACAACTTATATTTGTTGTTAGCGGTCAGAGCGCTTGAACGGTTTCCATAAGGCGCGGGTTCAAATCCCGCTGCGTTCAAATTTTTATGCGTTTTCTAAATATGTCTTTTTCAATTTCCTTAGTGTGCGAATAACACTTTAAAATATGTTAAAAGTGGGAGATGCGTTAAGATAAAATTTAAATTAAACCCTATTCTGTTACTGATCCACGATGGTGTTAAAAATTGTATTAAAAATAAATTCTAAAGGAATCTAAGATCATTAAATATTACACGCTATATACTTTGTCTAGCATTTGCGTACAATTTTCCGTAATTGCCGTGTCTTTTAAATTCATTATGGTTTTACAGTAAAATTTTCCTCCTTCTAAGGTGAATCATCAGACACTTAGTTCTGGCCAGTATAAGGTCTCACTCAGTAGGATCATTTTATTTATTTATTGGACACCCAGTAGTTGTTATATTTGTAATCGTACACTTAAATACAGACATACGGTTTAAACAGTTAAATACACAACATATTAAGATTTGGATTAACCAATGTCTTACAAAATTAATATTTTTATAAAATTTAATTTTAAGTTCAAATCCATTTTAAAAAATAGACTTATAAATTAACATTATTTAAAAAAATATATATTTTACTTAATAAATTTAACATTCATACAAGAGGCAGAAAGAGGTTAGATTTCTTTAATCGTTATTTTAATGTATGCAGAGGGAACCTAATATTACGAGACCATCATAGCGGGAATACAGGAAAAAAAAAAGAAAAATAAATAAATAATAATGAATAAAACAAAAATATAATAATAATAAATATTTATATTTCTCTACTCTGGAGACAAGACAAAGCTACGTCTCGGATTCAAGCAGAAAGTAGAGAATGGAGTGTCTTGGCACTGCTCTGCTATGCGCGAAAAATCAGAGTCGTACTTTCTTCTCGCTCTTTTGGTGCTAATGCAGATGGGTTCACTGGGTAGAGGCCGGAAGGCCCGAGGGTGTCATCCCGCGTTAGCAGGAGGGAAAGTTGGAGGGGGGGATGAGCTTATGCTGCCCAGGTGATCCGCCCAGCCAGTTGGAAGATATCAGAAAATTGCTAATATTAAAAAGTCTGCGATTATTCAAAACCTCGTTCAATTATTATTAATATATAAGAATATATATCTAAGTGTATATTTAGATGAAAAACATTTTAAATTCCCGGGCATCAATCGACGACCAGTAAAACTTAGTACCTAAAAGTTACAGACACATTTAAATTTACTCGTAGTAACAATGAAACTAAAATATCCTGTAAATTGATAAATGAATACGATAATTTAACAATAGCACACGTTATATGAGTGGCGTAACCGAACGCCGGGCTTCATCTTCCCAGAGTGGGAAATGACAATTGTTTAAATCGAACTCACTACAATCGCATTTGCACTTACACTGTTCCACTGTTCCATTACACCACGCTATCAGGTAATTATCAGCGTAAATTATGTATTTCAAAACAAAATGGATAAAAAATAACCTTGAAGCTTAAAAATAATCACTATACAAAAAGATATATCTGTATTGGATTTGTTTTTTCAAAGAGATAATATATAGTCAAATTGAGGCCATCGTGGCTCAGCGTCTGGCTGTAATCGCGATTGGTTGTGGGTTCGATACCAATTCTGGGGAATGATTGTATATAAATTTTGTTTACATTTCCTTGCTCTGCTAAAACAAATTCACGCAATGTATCGATTTCGAGTACATAGCGGAGAACCGAGTTTCATAATTCACTCAGCTTACCATGCAAAGCAGTATGAAGTGTAAGTTTGATAAAAAAAAATCATCTCTGCTCGTACCTAAGTCCGGATCGCACCCACAACCTACGTGTAAGCAGGCAGACATTTACCTACTGCACCACGATGAGTTCAAGGATTAGCTCTGGTTAGACAGAAGGCTATTAAGCCTTTAAATAAGCGGAAAATGAAGAACGAAATTATTTATCACCTAAGAAAAATAATTTATAAATACTCCCGTTAGGTGTCTAACCTAACACGGCCTTGAGTTCCACTACTCAACACGCGTCCCTAAAAGGGGGGTAAGAGACGTTCTTAGTAATTAAAGTAAATTCAGGATCTCTCTGCCCCTGTAAATATTCGTGTCGCTTATACTTACAGTGGTTTCAGGAACAATACGACAAGGTCGGTTGGATACTTCAGCTTTCTACAATTTCTTCCCCTAAGACGGCACTGATCCTCAAAGTTACGTATGTTTCAATATTATTATTATTCGATGCGATGTCTTTCGCAATAAATTTTGGAATTTTCAACTGATTGAGATGGAACTTTGAATACTGTTGTAATATGGTTCAACCTGTAAAATGGGATTAGGTTTTATATTAAAGAAATACCCAAATATCTTTATTTGCAAACTAAATATTCGGTGTAGAAGTCGTTATTGCCATAATACTTTAACTATTTATTAATTCTATACTTTTTTTCTATAACTGTTTTATAGTGAAACAAAACAACAAAAAAGAAGTGGTATAATTTTGATTTTCAACTAGGGATGAATATAGAGTATGGATACGGACAAGGATAGAGATATACTATCATTACATTATTTCAAATTTTTGTAAATTTCAGTACTTTTTGTTTCAGTTAATACTTAATTGATATCTCTGAGTACAGCTGGCAGTTCTACAAGATTCTAATTTCGAATTCTAATTTCAAAAGATTCTAATGCTCTATTACAATGCCGTTATACATAATATATCAGTCATAATTATTAAAGACTAGTTTATTAGTTTAATATTTATACGAAATAAGTGTTATTAAACAACTTGTCGCAATTTTATTTAGTTAGACATTATTTTAGATTGCAATGCACGTTCATTTTTATTTTATCACTGGTCCGTCCCTTTGGCTAAGTACACCTTCACGCTTGTTCCCACACAGTAGGGTAGTCGAGAGAACCTAGTGTCCGTCACAACACTCCGTTCTACTCTTTTTGTCTGAATCCAAGACATTTTGACTCCAACGCAATTCAAAATCCAGTAGCAGACGCAAAAAATGTTATATTTTTTAAGTTTTTATGTATTTAGAACTACATTTATATGACTACATATAAAAGTTCTAATTGCTACTTATAAGAGTCCAGGTTATAGCATATAAGTTGCCACGAAAAACAGTTTGAGATTCGCTGCTCTTGGGGTTCAAATGACATAAAGTGGGGAAACATTAGCTGACCCTATGAATTGGTGATTTATCGTCAACGACGAGAAGTCACGTGACTTCCGCTGTATTATAAATTACTAATAAGATATGTGAAAAATGATTTCCTTTGTGTAAAAAATTAAGACTTCGTGTTGCGTGTTGAAAGGCGGAACTTAACGCCGCACTTTGCCTAACCAGATTATAGTTTAAATATAGTTACTGCCAAACACACGATATTTCTGCTTTAAAAATATTAAAAACAGTTGAAAAACGTAGAGAATGGAGTCTTTAAACACTACCTTCTCTTCTCTTTTTTTTCTGTAATACTGAACTGTCTAAGTAATTTATTAAAAGTATGTGGACTATATTAGTCTTGTTCTAAGTAATGTCGAAATATAAGTAAAATAAAAAAAAATATGCAAATAGCACAGACGAAAAATGCGAAATAGCACGAATGAAATAAAAAAATATTTTCATTTCTTCGCTCAGGCAAGACCAAGAGCGGCGTTGAGTTCCGCCACCCAACATATAATATCTCTAATTTGGGCGGACAATGGAGAACGGAGGGTATCGACTTAGATTGTCTCTGCCTACCCTGCTATGCGGGTAAAAGAGTGTCCTATTCATTGCGGTAGAAATTTGTGCGTAATTTAAAATTACATATGATTAGCCGAAGAGCTTTTGTGAATCTTTTCTATGGGATTATAATCTTAATTCGTTCTGTCAGAGAGCATGAAAGGGCTTTGTCGTTGAGCGTAAGCGTTCGTTTTCATGCACATTACTTTAAAGGCGATCTCCCAACGATATATATACTTAGTCTGGCTATAATTACTGCTATTATTAAAAATGAACAAAATTTTTATATTAGGAAGATAATAGTGATAAAGTCAAACTTTTGATCCAATACCTAGTCTCCTTTCTCCCCTTAAGCCATAATCCGGGACATTGCTTATTGAGTGACAGAATTCAATGCCGCGCTTGGTCATGTCACCGAAGTGGCGAAAATATAATAATAATTTAAATATTTCGATCCCACGAGTGGGAATCGAACCTATAACCGACTATAGTATCGGTTTCTTAAAGAGTATTTTTCAGGCTCTTGGGAGGAATCACGAAAATCAATCGATTATTAACTGACGTGAAAACCGCTTGCTTTGTTTCTTTAGTTACTTTCATAGTATAATGTCTTATGGCATTATACTTTGGGTTAATGTAGCCGCAATCGATCCAATTTTTGTCTTGCAGAAGCGATCTATTCGCTCAATCTATATATAACTTAGGGCCGAAAAAATCCTTGAAGCGAAAATTGAAGGAAATAAATATATTTACAGTTGCGTCTCAATATACATTTGATAATGTAATTTATGTAAAGAAAACTATTAATGACTAGAATAAAATCAGTAATGTAGAAATAGGTTTAAACTTACACCTCCTGTAACTCGATTGCATCGAACCCGCAATTCTTTCATGGGACAATGTGTACGCTTTTACAATAGAATTCCTGAAAAGTCTGAAAATGCTATAAATCGCAATTGCAAAAAAATTGTTAAAGGTTATTACCTAATTACCGATTTTATAAATGATGACACGGAACTTGGGAATTAAATGTTCGCTCCAGTCTATTTCAAAGGTATCATTGCTACTAATAAATATGTAAATAATTGATTTGAAAAAAAAAGGAAAGGTTTCGTGCACCGGTTTTCTTCAGGACTGAGGCTTATTTTAAAGAAATTTATTTAACTTTGTTTTTGACAACCATCGCGTATATAGCCAGACGGTGTCACACTGGGCCACTACGACGGCCTCCCTTTGTTCGTATCTTAGGATATTTGGAATCTTTATATTTTTTAATAATAATTTAGAAATAGGCATAAATGTTATTTTGTAATTTATTATAGCGATCGTTTAATGGTGGCCCACCAGCTTTACCACGGGACCGTTAAGATTAAAGCCTATTAATTTTTAGGTGTTCCATAAGGTCACCCATATTTGTAGTTATCATTGGACCTTTTGATGGTATCTATACTCGATTATCCAACCCCCAGCTATATTTGCCGCCGCAGCCGGATTTGCGATTATCCGAACTATGGACCGGAAAAAGTAAAACTAAACCGCGTTTTCCGGATCCATATATTTGAATATCTGAATGCTTAATTACGGGTTCATATAACTTTTTTATTGAAAAATTATAATACTCGTATAATGAACGATTTTTAAGAAGCGCGGGCTCAAATCACGCTGCGTTAAAAATTTTATACGTTTTCTAAATATAAGTTTTCCAATTTCCTAAATGTGTGAATAACACTTTAAAAAAATGTTAAAAGTATAAAATAATGTTTTTTTTTATTTGTCTTTATTTCAGGTGGACAGTGGAAAATGGAGTGTGGAGGACACTAGATTTTCTGACTACCCTTCTATGCGGGAAAAGCGTGAAGCTGGTACTATTTACTGTATATATGAATTAAGATTCTATGCTAATACATCTTGAAGGAAACCCTAATAATTAATCAAACTTACTTTAACTGGGAACTAATAACAACTAATAATACACGGAATACAAGGCCACTTTGAAATAACGGTTTTCTAGAGGCAACCTTTACAATTACAAAATCAAGATTCTAGTCTCAAGTGTAAGATATTGAAATTTTTAAAGTGAAAAAACTAATTAGTACTTAATTAATTTTCTAGAGGTCACTGTCTGTAACAATCAAAGAAATCTTAAAATTTCTGTGAGATCAGTCGATTTCTTGGACAAAATGTAATTGGTTGTTAATAAATTTTTTATACGTCTATAAATAAGACAATTGACATCGTTATAATAATTATGTCAATTTGTTTATTTCAAGCCTTCAAACTTCAAGTATTAATCGTTTATTGTAAATACGCATTCAAAAAAAATTCCCACCTCGCAGGGTAGTCAGAGAGAAGCTAGTGCTAAGGCACTCTTTTCCCCACTTTCCTTTCGGATTCGAGACATTGTGTGTTCAGTGGCGAACCTCGACGCCGCAATTTGTCTTGTTTACCAGAGCGGAGAAATAAAAATAGTTAAAATGTGATGAAATTACTAATTTTGAAATTGTCATGACCTTTGAAAACCCAGTTATTAATCATATACATAATAATTACATAAAAATATTTATCGAAAACGATAACACAAGTCTAGAAAACATACGTTACGTAAAACTCAAGCGCATCTTCTCACATTGATAGTGAGTATCATGAAGTTTGCTTTGGTTTGTTTCATTTTGTTCGCATCTGCTACTTTATTAAGTGAGTAAATTTGTTTTAATTATTAAACATGGATGTGACGCCATCGTTGCGTAGCGAGACTACGTCTAACTGTAAACGAGATTGGTTGTGGGTTCGATTGCCAGTTGGCGGAATAACGTGACGTTAAGATTACACAATACGCATTCTCTCAAATTTAGGAGGAAAGTGGAGAGCGGAGTGTCTTGACACTAGGTCCTCATAGCTACTGTACTAATTGTGACTGATTTAGGAGATAGGTAAAAAGAATATAAATTCATCATTTAAAGTTTTTGTTAATGGTCACGACTACTGAGTTTATTTTGCTAAAAGTTAGGTAGGTTCTTAATTTATGTTAAATGTGTATGTGCGTGCGTGCGTGCGTGTGTGTGTGAGAGTGTTTGTATGTCTGAGACATAATCTTATATGGCTCAACAGCGGAGAATTTTTGAAAGTTTCTTTTTTTAAATCAAATATACAATGTTACTAGATCCGTATGATTTATATATACTATATATTATTACAAATGGTTAAAAGTGAGGTTTTGATTAAGTTATACAAAACTTAACCTATATATTTTTTTTTAACTTTAAGCTTTTCTCCGTATTTAGAGAGAGTCCGTATCTAGGGTACTTTAGAGTGAATCTAGTGTCAAAACACTCCGTCCTTCTTATTCTACCTGAAATCGAGACATTGCGGGCTGATCTCTCTATACTTATATATATACATGTTGCTTTTTGTTTTTCTTCATTTCCTACTACTAGGTAACACATTAGGTCACATCTATTAAAAAGGCAAAGTCTGATTCAGACTAGGATAATAAATATTCCCTCGAGACTCTCCGACCCAATCCTGCCTACAAAATAAACGGAAAATAGAGAACAGAGTGTTTTTTTCTCTTAATATACTGGTTTAGAATTTAAAATTATTTCTGTGAAGACTGAACATCTGTCATATACATAGATATTATTTAATTTTTGTTTTAATTGAATATTAAAAAGATATTTATTATAAGCTATAATAAGTATGTTATATTAAAGTTTAGCAAACTAAAATACTCATACATGGATTTAATTTTATATTTTAATGACGCTAAAGTATGAGAGTTATGCGAGAACCGCAGTTATTGAGATTGTTCTGCATTCACAATGGGAATTCATATGAAACGTACAACAAGCTTCACTCCATTAATTAAATTTATTCTATATATAATTTTAATTTATATGGAGAATAAATATTGTTTTAAGTTGAGGTATTTACAAGAAAAATAAATTTAGAGACGTTATGGAAATTGGCAAGTAATGAAGTTGTGAACAAAATAACAAAAATCGTGTAAAATTAAGTGAGTTTATAAATAATTGAAAAATCATTTAAATATCTCATGTGAGATTTTTAATATGCGTTACCATAGCAACGCTTATGTTTACACATTATCTATACACCATAGAAGATATATGAGAGGAAATATTATTGGGGGAAATATCAATGTAATAGAACCCAAAACAATTTGAATTTTTTAACTGTTTGTCTGTGTGCTTGTGCGCGCTAATCTCAGAAATGGCTGAATCAATTTAAATGCAGTTTTGACTATTGTATTTTAGTAAGCTTCTTTTACAATTTAGTGTGATTTAGATTTATTATATTTAAATTGGTTGACAATTAAAAAAGATATAAGAATATTTTATTTATAAATTGAAATAATGTATGTGTTTTAAGTGGGACCGCAGGTGGGTGAAACAACGAACAAGTCAGCTATATGAATATGTCAAACTAATGGTAGTGTGTGTTACATTTATTTTATTACCTAAATGCATTTCTAGTAGATTATAATGTATGATATTGGCATTTTGTATTTTTTCTGCATATAAACTTAAGCTATGCGAAATTTCATACCCATAGTTAGATAGTAATCCGCATAGTTTTCGTAAAAACTGGTCCAAACTGTTTCCTTCATGTATTGACATAACTTACCTATTGTACCTATTGTAAAATGATTGTGAATTCAAATTACCAATAGAAAGCCATAATATATATACAAAACTCTTCCATTACTAACGGAGTGACACACAGACAACACAGACAAGAACAGTTCTACGTCCAGATGTAGAAAGGAAACATGGCATGTAGGTTACTTGAAGAAAAAGAAGAGAACTTAGATAGATGTCCTGAAATCTTCTATATTAATCTCTGTTTCTATGAACGGTACAATCCAACTTTCGCGTGCCTAGTGTTCAAGCAAGCAAAGTTGCATTCATTTGAAATTCATTCACCTGAAACACAAGATGTATGTTTTATTTTGTAATTTTAGATGCATCACAATTTAGAGTCGATTACAAATACTATGCAGATGCAGAGGGTTACTTGAAATTTCATTTAATACCAGCGAACTGGCATGAAGCGAGGCTACGATGCTATCTCGAAGGTAAGTGATCATATATGTATATTTATATACAGTTTTTTTTTCAGCTTGCCACTTTTTCGAGCATAGCAAAGTAGACAGAGAGAACCTAGTGTCAAGACACTCCGTTCTCCACTTTACGCTCGAAACCGAGACATAACGTGTTGAGAGGTGGAGAAATGAAAATAATTTAAATATAATCATTTCCTCGAGTGGAAATCGAACCCAGAACCATCGTGTCAGACGTTATCACACTGCGTCACATTTAATATAGACCATATTAAATTATAATTAATGAGTATATTTTGTATTATATGATATTTGCCAATTATTTAGTAGCTACTTCATAATATACGTCACAGAAGAAATTACGGGAGTACCAAAATATACGTGATTGAAATCGGTCAAGGCGGTCGTGAGACATCCGGATTCTTGACACACCAAAGAAATCCTTTTCCGTGTATGCTGTTATACTTTAAAACCTACTCCTAAAATCTATCGAGAATAGCCCATTCATAATTTATATTATATTCCACTACAAAAAGCATCTACTTAGAAGCTATAACATTTGTCAATAATATGAATCAATCTCATATTATATTATATATTTACAATATTTATGTGTTTATTATATACGCGCAAACACACACACACCGTGCAGTCTTCCATCTGAGCCACCTCCCAGGGATTGTGTCTGACGCATGAAGAATGGGAAAACGGAGGAATCTGAAGACATTCCGATTGGGGTGTTAAAATATCGGTATAACTCTTGGTGGCTCATTGACCTTTTTAGGCCCAATATCCTAAATCACACCAGGAAGTTCTATGAGCGCATGATCGATCTCAGGCTTCACCGAGCTAGAATCTATGAATAGTTTACGTAGTTTGACCAAAAAGTATCTAGTATAATATAGCTTTTTTTATTTTGTTGTTTTATAGGTAGTACCTTAGCGTCTCCTCTGAACAATGGCTTAAGTTCCGCTATGAGAAAATTCATGGAAAAGCTAGGTGGGCTTAAATGTGGAGTGTTTACTGGCATACACTCTACTTTCTCTAGGGGTGACTTCCATTCTGTTGAAGGTAAGATTTTAAATATAGTAGATTGATGAAGATTCTAGTAGCATTTAAAAAAAAAAGCTGCCTTGTTGTCGTACATAATTTGCGTTGTCTTAATAACGTGTACCTATGTATAATCAATGTAGGTAGGGTTTTGCGACCCAAAATCTTAACTTACTTACTTTTGGGTTGCCCCTTGAGGCTTTGCCCTTTAAAACGCATATGCAAACTACCTTCCACTGCCCAAGGTCCGTCTACCTAACCTAATTTTTTAATTCTTTGAAAATTGAAATTTTTTGATTCAGATTTTCACCCGGAATTTAAATAATATCAAGTTTTACTCAATATATGTATAACAATAATATTCGCAAAATATTTCAATAACATATTATTAAATACGATTAGCAATTTGTATGCGATAGGCAGGTCATCCCGGTCTATGTGATAACGATATGAGCTCTTAATTTAGAATATCTCCTTGAAAACTGATTCTGTACATAAAAGCGAAAATTGTGTATGTGTGTTAGTCACTTATTACGACGTCGCGTATGTCAATAGTGCAAAAAATAAAACAAATTAACGACTTTTGATATGGCTATAGCTTAAAACTAGGAGCATCATGGAGGATTGCTTTTATTATTTGTTCAATGCAGTTCTAGCAAGAAAACTAAAAAAAAACAAAGCAAAATTGCATCGATTACATATATAGTTAAATATTCAGAAATTATATATATAATCACAATGTACGACGAATAAAAAGTACAATTTGTTATTATATTATGTACTGTTTGTATTGCGTTCCACTCATCATGCAATATTTCGAATTAGGTTGGAAAGTGGAAAACGGAGTGTTTTGACACTAGGTTCTTCCTGACTATAAAAATCTACTAAAGCGTGACGCTAAAAAATATCAAAATGCGTGCAGTTGAATACAAATAGGTTTCTCCAATTCAGGTATTCCCTTATCCAAGATACCTCAGAATTGGGCTGAAGATGAACCAGATAACTACAAAGACGAAGAGCAGTGTATCATGATGCAGAGGAGCGGAGAAATGGCGGATGTAAAATGTGAGGAACCTTTGCCTTATTTCTGTTATAAGAAGGGCAAAAATTTACAAATGGGTACATGTGGTACCATAGATCCCGGTGAGTAATCCTTATTATTTTTTTAACACGAGTGGTTTTATTAGAAACGTACATGATGGTTATGGGAGTGGGACGTAAATGGTCTTATACTGTAGTATATATATTACTATTATACATATCAGGGTAATATGTCCATTCGGACAAATTACAATACAACAAGGTTGACTTTTTATACGTTTTCTAAATATGTATATTGCCAAATAAGTCTTTTACAACAAGGTTGAGTTTGATTTTGATTCTTTTATTAAATCATTTTCTCCTTCTCTCTGTAACCCTCTTCCATTTTTTTCAATTTCATGAACCATGTAGATATTGATTTACCAGACTCATATCATCATATGTGAAAACAACTTTAAATTATTCAATTTGTTTAACTGGAGTCATTAACAACGATTGCAGATAAGGCTCGTTTTCGAGACCGTTAGATTTGATATATTAATGCGATACGACAGAATCGTTCTATATATCTTGAGTCAATTAACAAGCAGTCTTGTACTTATTTGTTGTGTTAGTTCCATGAAGAGATGTTAATGTAAAGAGAGGAGAGAAATTAATGTATATGATTTAGGAGAACCGCAGAGTTTTTCGTTTTGTACCTAATCTAATATTCTAATAACCTATATCTAATGAAATATGCATAGAGAACTTCTTTAGATCATGCTATTTTCACCACTTTTCACTTATTTTAATATTTTGATTTTGGTAGAAGCCAAAACTATGTGCGCTTAGCTTATCCTAAAACTTTCTAATCAAAGAAATAAAATTAATAGATAGACCGAAACCCGAAACCGTTATGTATCATTGTGTATTAGAAAACATGGCATTGGATTCCTCCACGAGCATGTAAGAATTTTTCTAAAACTGGTGCAATTGCGTAACGATTTGTTTTAACTTTCTTGAAACTATGTTTCCTAAACCCACCCCTTTTGTATATGTATAATGTATGAAAGTTCCTTATTTCCATTATTTTATAAATATGTATAAAGTATTCTCTCTTAATTTAGAATACGAATACGAAAGTAGAACTAGAAGCTGTTACAAATTCCATTCGGAACCTCGTACTTGGTCTAGGGCTTTCATGGCTTGCACCGCCGAAGGAGGCTACTTGGCTATAATAAACAACGAAATAGAATCCACGGTATGTATGCACATATACAGTATATTAAGACTGTGGGTTGCTTCTTTATGCCTCTTGAGAAACGTCTCTTGAGTATCGTGATTCGAATGAAATCCGTCTATTTGGCATCTCTGAAAAGAGTGAACAACAAAAATAACTTGTAATAAGTATGTTATAGTAGTCAGAGCGCTTGGACGGTTTTCGAAGAGCCGTGGGTTCGAAACCCGCTATGTTCAAATTTTTATGTTTTTTAAGGATGAAATATTTTTTTTCATATTCTAAGTGTTTGAATAACACATTAAAAATGTTAAAGTAACTTCTAGCGTGTTTGAAGTCACGGCCATAGTTCAAACGTCCCATTCGACTGTCAAAGCGATGGCCGAGGGATCAATCTATCAACTTTCCATTTAAACATGTAACTGAATAACAAATACCGATCTTTATTTAATAGGTGATTAGGGAAATCTTTGCTAAGCATCCTGGAGGTTCTATGACAGGGTACTTCTGGAAAGACGTCGCTTTCATGGGATTCCACGACTGGGGAGAACATGGAGAGTTTTTGACTATAAATGGTACATGTATTTCTTTAACAGCTTCACGCTTTTTCCCGTTTTCCCGCATAGCAATATTGCCAGAGAGAACGTAGTGTCATGACACTGCGTTCTCCAAATTACGCCCGAATCCGTGATATTGCGAGTTAAATGGCAGAATTTAACGCCGCATTTTGTCTTAGCAGTGCGAAGAAATTAAGATAATTTTAAATATAAAAATTACTCCGAGTGGGGATCGAATCGCGTTTGCAGCCACGCGCTGTTACACGATGGCATATTCTGGCGATGGAACAGTGCATATTCTACTGACATACCAGTTATAAGTCATCTGTAGAATTTTCCATATACTTAGACCTGTGTTCTTGATAAGAAATGTGCTATGTACTACAAACGAGTTTATAATATTTTGCAGGTGAAACTCTGAAAAGTGCAGGTTTCTCTAAATTCTCCGGCGGTGAACCAAACAACGCAACGACAGGTGAATACTGTGGTGCTGTGTATAGAAATGGTATGTTTGATGATCTTTGGTGCGAGAACGGATATGCTTTTATCTGCGAGAAGGATCCAAGCAATTTGTTAGGTGAAGAGGACGATTGATTGAAGGCAAATCAAATTAGTATTAGAAATGTAACCGCAGAAAATTGCAATCCAAGACGCAGTTACTGTAATTTAATATTGTAATAAAAGTATATAAAAATTGTATTCAATAATTATTTCGTCAATTTAAAGGTTACTAGCCAGATAACTGTAAGATCAAAATTTTAATGTTAGGATTACCAAAAGATTACTTTTTACTGGTGAATTCCAGGCAACAGTTAAATGTCTTAATTAGTCCCAATTTACGAAAAATTTGGTCTAAATATTCTTACCAGAGCGAATATATGAAAATAATTTAAATATCTTTAATCCCCCAAGTGGGAAACAAACTAACAACCAATCACAGTTATAGTCAGAATTCAGGAGTCTGATTTCGAACTTTTTCTTGGCCGCCATTATTTTGCGCCATAAATGTTTCAGACAAAAACTCCATCAATCTAAAAATCGTTTATCGTTGAATCCGATCTGAATGTAGCCACATAAATATATCGTTATTCGTAATGTTACCATAAAACATGATGGAAACGATTGAACCTTTATTACGAGATAAAATATTAGATATGACTTTTAAAATTATCCCACAGTTTACACCATATCCATATATCTGGAGCTTTCCAAGAATAGTATTTAGCACTATCTATCTATAATTAATTTTGTTACATAAAAGAATAATTTGGGACTCCTTTTTATGAAAATTATGAGATAATTGCTATGACAACGCGTATTCTACGCGTCAACAGGTTTCCTAATCTTCTCCTAATGTATAAAGTTAATGTGTGGACACTTGAAATCATAAATCTGCTGAAATTCCTTTATTTAAGTAAACTCAGCTCCGGCCCATGGAAAGTTGACTGCAAACGCTATTAGTTTTGGGTTATATGACCATTTAAAGGAATGATAATATTTAAATAATTTTCATTTTCTTTTTCTGGCAGGGTCGAGTTCCGCTCGATTTTGGGCTGAAAGTTTTGAACAGAGAGTAGTAGAGTGTGGGAAAAAGCATGTAGCTTAAAGGAAAATGCACATTACTTCTTAAGGGCTAATTTGGGATAGATTTTATTTTCCAATAAAGAGCGATGAAGATGTTTGCATCTTTTTTTTTACATTTTTTAAAGTGTTAATCGCACACTTAGGAAATTGAAAAAGATATATGTAGAAAACATATAAAAATTCAAATCCCGTTGCGTTCAAATTTTTATACGTTTTCTAAATATGTCTTTTTCAATGTTTGCATCTATTAACTAGATATTTAGCATTATCTCATAAACATAGTAAGGAAGGGGCAGTCGTAAGGCAGTCGTATGATTAACACAGCGAAGATGTAAAACATACTCCTGCTCCAGGCTGTTGGTATGTAGTAGTGAGTCATTGTCAAACCTTCCGGATGTTCCTTGAGTCCTATTAGGTATTTTTATAAACAAATTTAAAAAAACAAATTAACAAAGTAACTATTGCCTCATCATCCTGTTCATCCTGGCAAGAACCAGGTCTTTGTTATGAAAATATCAAGCAGTGGTAAATGCGTCAAATTGGCGTTTCTAGATTTTTCTTACTCGATCGAGTGAGGTGACTAATAAGTCACTCATCTCTCACTCTCACTCGATCAATGGATCGATCGATACAGTAACCAATAAAACCGTGTTATAGTTAAAGTTACAGATAAAATATATTAAGAAAAAACCTTCATAAATTATCGTACATTATCCTCATAATTTTGCAATTCTCTTTCACATTCGTATCGAAAGCTCGCATGTCCTTATAAATTTTAGTAAACAACGCATCGTCCAAGGCATAGTCGTGTGTGACACACGGGCAGCAAGAACCGCAGTCACAGGACGCGCACTTCGCATTCACAGCGTCCCATGCACCTGCAGAAATATACCAATGCTAGAAAGGGATATTTCAATTTTGGTTTTACATATGTATATATTTTTCAGATTTTCACGTTTTCTTACCAAACAGGCCTGCCCACGAAAACTGAGACTTCAAATCATTAAAGCTACCTCTCTGGTGGGGGGGAGATCCAACACATACCAATCGCGTCAAATGTGTAAATTATACAAAATGTGCAAATAATACATAATATACCTTTCAAGTTACGCCTAATGTTTCTAAAATATATTGAAGGTGCGGAGCTAAATATCTTAATGCTAGATCCACTTTTTGTCCAAATCCCATATTACCAAGAGGAGGAGAGCCAACCCAAAAGCAAAAAATAGAAAAAGTAGTATAATCGTGTGGAGAAGTGACCACATAACACATTTTCACACCGGCTTTACCTTTTTAAATCATAAAATACATAACTTATTGCGCAAATTTTTATAATGTAATAACAACACTATAAAAATATATTTTATTTAACAACTGAGAAGTTCAGCTTAGCGGAACGTTTCTATTATCGTCGGGGGCGAGGCCTATTTCTTGTGTTATGCTTTCGCCACCGAAAGCATTGAGGAAGTGATCCTAATTTAGTTTCAACCAGCTACCATCGCAATCCGCCACACCCAATGACACGAGTTTTAATATTAAATAAGTTTGAATTTGTGTATTTAGCTTGTACTCTCTGAGGAAATGGCATTACCTAGTCTCTTAGCCAATTTTGCGTACTTCAAACATGTCGTTACGTTAATGCCTTCTAAGCGGGAATCGAGATTGATTCTCTTTTCCTGATTTAATATTTCATTTGATTTTGGAAGCAGCGTACAATTATTTTTTTGTTTGAGATTTTCTGTAATAAAAAAATATTAATTGATACTAATATTAATTGATAAAATACTAATTGAGCAATAATTAATTGAGACCATCGTGGCTCAGTGTGACAGCGTCTGGCTGTAAGCACTATCGTTTTGGATTTGATTCCCACTCAGAATAAGGATTATATTCAAATAATTTTCATTGGTCCGCTCTAGTAAGAAGACCAAGCGTGTCGCTTAGTTCTGCCACATATCTCGATTTCGGGTGTAAAGTGGAGAACGGAGTGTCGTGACACTAGGTTCTTCTTGACAGCCCTGATTTGCATAAATAACTGTCACAGCAAAGATGTTTGTATTATTTGAATTAAAATAATAGCAAAGGATGTGCTCGAACATCGTTATATATCGAATGATGAATGAATTATTTATTATTTTAATAGCCTTTTTCTTTGGTTTAGATAAATGAGGAAGGCGTAGGTAAAGAGCTCAAGTTTACAAAACCTATGTCTAGTCTAGTCTAAAACTAGTCTATTTTTCGAGACTACTACGCGAAATGCGGGAAATATCTACATTATATACATCATCTTTTACCGAAGGTTTCGAACTCACTACCATCGCGTTTAAGCAGGCACAAGCCGACCGCACGACAGTGACTTCATTTAAACGGAACAATTTTACGATCTTAATAGTGAGAAGAATATTGAATAGTGAGAACATCTTAATAGTCGAAGAAGAAGTCTTACCAAACGTAAATCTGGCCAGATCTTTTCCCCTTCACCCTTTGATTTACGTGTACAATTTGACTTGCAACTAGAGTGACAATGAAGAAAATAAATGATATATTTATAAAAATTATATACATTTTTAAGGTATTTTTGTGAGGCAGTGAAAAGATTAAAAGTGAGTACTTAACAAATTCTTAGTCTAATCCTTTTAGACTATAATGAGACGGAAGTCATTATGGAAATTCCATAATAAAATGTATGTATGTTTTCTAAAATGTACGCGACATTACCAATAAGTAATATACATTTTAATTTTTTTTAGCCTAATGTTTTTTCAAGCATAGCAGGAAAGGCAAAGGGAGCCTAGTGCCTTGACACTCCGCTCTGTAATTTGTGCCTGAATTCGAGACACATTCTGTATTTCATCGGCTCATCCCCGATGTGCACATAAGTTATCAAAAACTATTTAATCAATAAACACGGGCTTAAAATCAACTGTAGTCAAAGAATTATTGTTCTTTTACAATACTAACTTGCATTTTCCGTTAGGTTTTTGCTTAAACTTTGACAATTTTAACATTTCAACACAATATTTACAAATAATT
The DNA here is from genome assembly GCA_038994665.1 of Podotricha telesiphe. Taxonomy (NCBI): domain Eukaryota; kingdom Metazoa; phylum Arthropoda; class Insecta; order Lepidoptera; family Nymphalidae; genus Podotricha; species Podotricha telesiphe. The sequence continues at coordinate 601,912 of JAOYRR010000290.1, read as the reverse complement.
GCATCCTGTCAAATGCACATGACATTTATTACTTCCCCTTAATTGTGTTTGTCCAGTGATATATCGTTATAATTTTTTCCAGCATCACGCTTATTTCAATATAATAGGGTAGGCAAATATAACCCATTGTCGAGACACTTCGTTCTCTACTTTCTGGCTACTGAGAATCACGGTTCTCAACGGCGCGCTTAGCTTCGCCACCAGAAAAGAGAAAGGAAAATAATTTAAATATAATAATTGCTCCGAGTGGAAATTGAACCCACAACCTATATAGTCATACAGCGTCTTAAAGGGCTTATGTGTTATCAACACTAACAAAAATATCTTTATTTTTATATCAAAACACTATTGTTCTAATTTTACTGAAATTCTTCAGAAGACTTACAATAAGTCGGTCTTTTGGTTGAAAAGCTTTGGGAGGGGCTCTTTATATATTCTTTAAAGGCTAAAGGAAATTAAATAATCATATTTATAAAAAATTAGGTAAGGATTACCTCTTTGATTGACTTAGCCTATTTCGCAGGTGCTATATCTATATCCGTACATATTAAAATGTAACTGATCATGGAAGATATATGAAAAAAAAATATGATTGGGGGCCTTTAGGAATGTAATAGAACCCATAACAATTTTTTTTTCCTGTTGCTCTGTTCATCTCTTCGTCTGTGCGTTTGTGCACTCAAATCTCAGAAACGGCTTAACCGATTTAAATGTAGCTTTGATATTGTATTTTCGCAAGCTTCCCTTAACATTGAGTTTATTTTATTTTAATCGGTTTAAAAACAAAAAAGTTACAACAACAACATATAGAAGTGAGAACGCAGGCGGCCGAAAAAACGAAATCTAGTCGTGTAGATACGCAGGCAAAGCCGCGAGCGGGTCGCTAGTATTAAAATAAAAACCAAAAAATCGTCTTCTACAATATGGGTATCACATTAAAGGGTTTACTCAGAGTAACTCAAAGGAAGTATAGAAATTAATAAAAACATTTTTTATTGAAAAACAAAAACCTTTTTTTTTTTATTATATCATTACACTTTCGTCACTTATAGTTGGTACAGGTCCAGGAGGATGCATGGATCTAAAAAACAAGCAATCTTATGAAAATATTTAATGTATACAAATCTATGAACAATTTTAATGTAATATTTACAAATAACAAAAATTGGAGTGTCTGTAATATTAAAAATCCTACTTTTTACTAAATATATTTGTACGAGTATGTATACACGGTACATACACCAAAATAATTGTATATAATTCGGCTGGATCTATTTTGATGGGACTTTCTTAGCTTATGTAATAGTTACTTATTATACTTTAATTTTAGAATTTCATGTAGAACGAAGTCGCAGGCACAGCTAATTATTATAAAATGTTTAATATTTTGTGTGCAATTTCCAGTGTTAATTTACTCCTAATTCCAATAACAGCCCATGTATAGTGTGAATTCCATAAGTATCGTGTAGACTTAGTGTCAAGACACTGCGTTCTCCACTTTCCATTTAAAACCGTGTAGAGTGGCGAAACTCAACGCCACGCTTTGTCTAACTAGAGCGGAGATATAGTAGATCCGAATGGAGACCAAACCCACGACCAATCGTGTCTACAGTCTAGACAAATACTTTTGTACTAAAAAGACAAGATGATAATACTATCGCTTGTCACGTAAACACCTTTTGATAAGAATCTTTGTCCCTCTATTATATAATATAAAATCTTACTTTGGATGTTCCATATCCCATTTGTGTAATTTTTGGCAAGTCGTGTACAGCGTTCCAGGGGCCGAAGCTTGAGATTTATTCTTTGATTTTTTATTTCCATTCGAAATTTTAAAACGATCTGAAATAATAATTATAACTTTATTAGGTTGAACAATAGATTTACAAACATTTGATAAACAGTTTGGCCA